>APFE030193279.1:18184-152436 GCA_000404065.3 Pinus taeda
GCTTGATTTTTCATTATGTTCCTTTCAATGTTACAATACATATTTATACATGTCGAAGCATCCAATACCATGGACCGAAAAACTATAGGTAGGTTCGCCAAACCTAATATAGGGTCCAAAAAAAAATTTCTCGGGGCGTTGCCCCGAACCCCATAGAGGGGGGCTACTCGCCCCCCTCTAACCCCCCGGTTCACTACGTAGGTTAGTAGTGGAAAGAATATAACACAACCCAACATTCCTCCCAGTAGGGCTTCTCAGCCTAGGAATTGCACAATCTTGGGCAACAATTAGCTACTCTACCCAATAATTTCATAAATCTTCTAGGTAGCGAGCCCAAATCCCTCCTAGAAATAGGAATTTTTTCCTCCAGCTTGAGTAGATTGTTGCATGTGTAGATGAGTTGACCTGTTCCACCTGAGACCAAGAAAACTTGACTTGCATGCATGGGCTGATTCTTCCTGGAATAGAAAAAGTAACATGAAAAACGAATCCTTAGATTTTATGGAGCTATTTTTAGCAGTTGGAGGTTACATGCAAAGATCATTTTAGAATCTTTCCTCCAAGTGTCGCTTTTTCCTAGATTTGTGGCATGCATGTCATGAGCTTCAAATTTATTTATTTGATGCTTCAAAGCTCATTTCTTCACATCAATCTTGGATCTATGACATCCCACAACATAATATAAGTGGACTTAACTTATCTTTTGCAACATTTCTGTTGCTTTTTGTGTTTTCGCTTGTGTGAATGTTGTTTTCTTGATATTTGTGAACGCTTGTTGTTTTTTCATGCATACTAGCTTGTACTAGCACCGTTTTAGTTTTTGTTAGATCTCACTTCTGTCACATGCATGAAACTGTTTTGCATGAAAAGTTGTTGATTCGGTGACTTGCTTCACCCACATGCAAGTTGTTTCATTTTCTGAATCTTTCATTCACTGTTTGCATGTACGATCATTTACTCCTTCTTACAGTCAGTATCGCCATGCATTTACAATCACATTTGCTTTCAGTTGCCCTTCGGTGGGTCTGGGCAACCTTGGCCTAAACTCTGCCTCACTAAGATAACATTGTGTAGACCTGAGTGAGAAGGCCCTATATTCCTCTCAGGAAATGCACATTTTTTCCTAGTATCTATCCTCCAGTCTTGAATTGCACAATTTTGAGGGACAATGACTATTGGCCCAAAAAATTGTGCAATGCAGTCACTGGGCCTACAACCACTGCCAGCTGAAATTTCTCATTACACAATTCCAGTAGCCAACAAGCTAGCCTAGATTGCGTATTGTACAAATCAATAGCTAGCCAACCTCCCCAGACAACCTAGAATACCTTTTGCATAGTTCTGACAACTAGTTAGCCAGCTTCCTAGAAGAAATTGTGCAATCCTTGCCAGTTAATATCCAAGTATGTTGCATGTCATTCCTCAAGTTTTCTTTGGTTTTCACTAATACATTTCTTGCCATGCATGTCACTTTGTCTCCAGATCTTGTAGGTGTTCATCCACCTCTTAGAAGTTTAGGATCAATGGCCTCCATGAGAGCAAGATCAAAGGACACTAACAGAAATGCAACTGGAGCAACAGTTGAACGAGTGTCTACAAGTCTATTGATCTATGAAGACACCAAGCTGATTATAGACAAGGACATCAAGTTGAAATGGAAAGAGGTCAATGATGCATTTATAGACACATTTGGGGAAGACCTCAAAGACTGCTAGGTATATGTGAACATCCACAAGTTTGGCTTGTACCAAATTGCATGCAGGTATCTCGTGCTCCCATGTGTGGAGATGATACATTGGATCATCTCACACATTGATCCCGAGATGATGACATTGAGCAGTGTCAGCAGGACATAGATTTCTACCTTCAGGGCACATGATTATGATGAGATGTGTCAGATGTCAGAGCCTGTGACCATCATGGAGATTCCATTCAACATACCCAACAGTAATGCCAACTCCAGAGACATTTTTAAGAATTTGGTAAAGGAGCTGACTGAATTCAGGATGACACCCAACCATATATACAAGATGAAGATACAGCGGAAGGCATATCAATACTTGGTCATCATTTCATGTTGACTGTATGATCAAGAAAGCATGGAAACCTTCCCAAAGGGTTGGGTGATCGCACTAGACCAGCTGCCCAGAGAGGGAAAAGCATGTAACTGGTTCGACATGTTGGCTCATTAGCTGAAGGAACAGGTAGCAAGGGCTTGATAGCTAACCAAAGGTGTGCAAGAAAATATCTACATGTCTGCTTACATCTTGGATGCAATGCCTGACACGAGTTCTCAGGCTTGAAGTGGGCATGGACACCAGCAGAGACTGCTATGAACACTTATTGTAAGATGTTGTCCAAATGCAGCTTCAAAGGAGTTATAACACAACTATCTGATCATTTTTTCACCTCGGTTTACAAGATGATGTTTGAACAGGATCCACCTTGCATGTCAAAGGCAACAATGGAGGCACTAATAGACATAGATGATTGGTATGCCTCACCATCCGACACCTACATACGTATGTACAATGCAGAGAAGCCTCCGCATGTTATACCAAATTTTTCCTTGGACATACTCGTCATGCAGGAAGTAGCATATCACATCTCGGTAGGATTGATAGCTAGACTGTACCAAAAGAAGAAGGCACCTTGGCCCACTCTTCTACTTCCCATTAGGTTATACGAGATTCAGAGTTTCAAGCATGTAGATGTGGAAGTAGAATATATGAATAAGTATCCATTCAACCTCTGAATTACAATTCGTATGACCCACATTTTCTTATGAAAGATCATTGCGTGAGAGTACAGTTCAACTAGATCCACGGGGCATGTCATTGGGCAGAGGAAGACCCATGGAGATATTGTTACAACTCCTCCAGACTCAATGAACTAGTTGACTTCATTATGTAATGGTTAGTGAAGCAATATGAAGCAGCATCCCAGAGAGCACCAGAAGCAGCAGCAACAATAGAGGTGAACATACAAGTGTGCAACAAGGGAAAGAAGAAGATTGTCGATCACATGGAGGAAGAGAAAAGCTGCAAGTTCCGAGAAGATCTGCTTGTGGAAAAAGTAGCTATGGCTATAGAGGCAAAAAGGCAACAACACGACAAGAAAAATGCACAAAGGCAGAGAGAGAAACAAAGAATGGAGGAAATAGAGAAGGAGTTGCATGAGTTGAAGGAGAAACTCTTGAAGGAAAAGGAGCTATAAATATAGGAGAAGGAATCACAGTAAGAACAACTACAACAGGGGGTGCAACTTGTGGAGATGGATGAAACAATGCCCTTACATGTAGTGGACTCATCAAAACAACTGGCATCAAGAAAACAGGGTGAACCATCATAGGAGAAGGACTTCACTCAGGAGATAGAGCGATCACTTGAACAAATGGATAAAAATATGGAGTGGCAGGAGTTAAAGAAAAACATCGACCTGATGCCTCACCATCAAGAGGTTGACCCACCAACTTCACCGCATCCAGAAGACGAGCAAGTCCTGAGCAACCAAGGAGACACTGAGATCCTTGGAGATCAACTGGAAGGAGAGATGCACAACATATCATTTGACGAGTCTCAACATAGAGTTTTGTAATCTCGCAGAGTATCAACTCCAAAAGATCATACATATCCTACGCTATTTGAGGAACAAGTGATCATGTTTGACATGCTGAAACATCAAGTAGAATTGGCCGATACTACCAAAGCATATGCCGAAACCACTATCTTGAGTGTTCACTTTTTGATAGCTAAGAACAAGTGAATGACAAGGGAGCTACAAACAATGAAGGAGGGAGGAGAATTGGTTACAACATCCTTCTGAGAAGAATTGAAGAAGGCAATACTAGATGAAGTATTGTCCCTTGACACAGTTATACGAGCATTGTATTCCAAGTTTGGTACCATGCATAAGGTAGTTTTCCATCTCAATGGATGGCAACAATGATGTGATAGAAGAGCACGAATCTTGTCTAATGCGCATGTTGTTGTTGATTACAGGCAAACATGAACAATGAGATACAAGGGAGCCCCGCTTCACTCGCCTAAGATGATGAAGCCTAGAGTGGTCAAGTTGAAGGCACACATCCGAAGTCAGATCCAGAAGTATGAAGAGCTCCCGCAGCTCATCACTAATCTACTGGCTTCCCATGCATGTGTATTCAAGAGTATGGATGTTGTGGTGCGTACACATGTGATCCCATCTATTGGAACTCTGACCCAGGTGAAGACAAAGACATAGGCATGACTAGAGCTTGACTCGTACTTTGATGAGTTGATGTGCATAGCCACCAACCCACACTTGTCAATCAGTGCAGACACCATGCACAAGTATGTTGCTAGTTCGGCTGCACTGAAGACAATGATGCACATGTTATGAGACGAGTTGGATAGAGGAGCCCGAGCAGTGTACCTAGATGCTATGGAGGCAAGAGTTAGGTTTCAGAAAGATGTCACCTTGGAGTACATGGACACCATCGTGGGCTACTGATCTTGGCATCAGTTCACTACCATAGATCATCGTGAGGATGTCGAAGAGTTGGACTTCCCACGACTGTCCGAATCATAATGATGTCTTTCATTGCTTGCTCAAGCCATTTTGTCTCACATAGGTAAATGTGCATTGTAATGTAACATCTTGTCAAGTATAAGTTGAAGTGTCAATAGTTGGATGTAACAGTCATAGAGTAGATGAAGAGTCATGAGGGTAGATGAACTATCACAAAGGTGAATGTCAAGGGCAACCCCTCCCTTTGTTATAAATAGTCCCTCATAACTCATTGTAAAGGCTTTTGGTCAGCCAAGCTTGGATAGGTGTATCTTAGAGAAATATTGGACAATATTGTAACGCGCCTTGGCTTCTCCACTACATAAAGCTAGTATATCTCTTTGGAGGAGCATGTGGTTGTGGCTATAACATTCCGCTATCGAAACTAGTGGTTGGACATGGATGTATTTTATGACTAGAACTTACACTTCTTAATATAATAGAGCCAACACATTTCATGCATTTGTTGTATTGTATTCCAGCTATCTCGTTTACTCTAAATGATATATGTATTTGTTTTCTTATGCATGCATGTATGGACTATTATGTATAAGTATATATGAATCTTTTTGAAATGTGCTGTTGGTTTGACCATCGCTTTGGATTGCTTGCTAACTTTCTTTCCAGCTTGTGATGCATCTTTTCTCTTGTGTTCCCTTCCAAGTCGCGTTGATCTGGATTTAAATAGGAATGCAACAAATTACAAAGATAACCATAAACAAAGAAATGCTACAGAAATAATACTTCATTTCATTACTGTAAAATACTGAAACATGCTTACAAACAGAAATGGAAATAAACTAGCTAGGGCAATGGCAGCTTATCTCTGAGAAGAGATGTGGTGGCTACATGCCTCTGAACTGCCTTACAATGAGGCTCAAGGGCCCTTTTATTATTGAACAGTAAGAGCAAACCCTATACAACCAAAACCCTAACCGGAGGACATGTAACACCAAGAGTTTATGGGCCCCGATGGGGTGAGTTGGACAACCAACTTCCCAGGGTCACGACTTGGTCATATTATCTCCGTTTGATGTGCATGATGACTCATTGAAAAGATCTCTCTAAGGAATACGATGGAAAAGATGATTTTAGACAAAAATCACTCACGGTAGATTTCCAAGAAAATGTCGTTTAGGGCCTCAAAACGGCTCTAGAGGTTTAGGACCCAAAAACTGCTAAAAATAGTAAACTATGCTACAATTAAGGAAACTCAACAAATGAAAGAAGCAATGGTGGGGGTCCAAGTGGAATTGGTGGGTGGCCATCAATATCCACCTGGATCATTCCTCCCCCCATTGGAAGCAATGGTCCCCATTGCGTTGATTTCCCATGAGATGAGGGAACTTCTGCTGAACTTGGTCCTCAGTGAGCCACTTGCCCTGGTGAAGGAAATGGCTTGCTTTGACAACTCGATAGAGTTGGATATTTTGTTGGCAAGTGTGCTTGATCTGTGTGTCCATGATCCAATCAGTTGCAGCTTGTTCCATGAAATCTGGAGTTAACTCTGTGGGTGTGAGTTGTTCTGCATGTCAGATGTGTCTAGTAATGGTGGAAAGTATGGACGAAGGTAGTCCACATTGAACACTGGGTGTGGGCCAAGGAATGGGGGAATGTTGAGCTCAAATGCATTGTCTCCCATAGCCTTGGTAATGGTGTAAGGACCATATCGAAGTGGTTTAGGTTTCTGATAGGCTCTGGTAAGGCATTCCTTTTGCCAATGCAAATAGAATTTCACCCACCTGAAACTTGTGTGACACCCAATGTTCATCATGTCGCTACTTGTACTTGGCATTTGATTTGTCTAGAATGTCATGGACTTGATGGCGAATGTGTTGGATGTGCTCAATGAAGTTGTTTGATTTATCTGTTTCAGACTGGACATGAGCTGAATTTGTGCGAGTAGCTGCAAATGACATGGCCACACCAATGGGACATAGTGGCTAGAATCCCAAGCCCACCTAAAAAGGGCTGTGGCCAGTCGAGCTGTGGAGAGCCTGGTTGTAGCTGTGCTAAACCTAGGGGAGGCTCTCATCCCATGTGCATGGATTCTTTGAGTTGTACATGCAGAGAATGTGTACGATCATCCTTTTGACAACCTTTGTCTAGCCATCAGTTTGAGGATAGAAGGCTATGGACTTAGTGAGTTTGGTGTCCAACATTGACCAGAGACTAGACCAAAATGTACTGAGGAACCTTATGTCTCGATCTGAGATGATAGATAGTGGGATCCCAAAGTGTACCCACACTTGTTCAAAGAAGAGTTTAGCAGTGGCTTCTGTTGTGATATTCTTCTTGCAGGCCACCATAATGGCCATCTTTGAGAACCTGTCGATGACCACAAAAACGTAGTTGTTTCCATGCTTAGTGGAAGGAAGGCCTAACATATAATCCATGGAGATGGATTCCCAAGGTCGACTTGGGGTAGGTAGCGGGGTATAGAGGCCTTGCTTCTTGATGGTCGTTTTGGAAATGGTGTAAGTAGTGCATGATCTGATGTACTTCCCGACATCCTATCGAAGATTCAGCCAATAGAAATACTTTTGCAGTACTGCCACCATTTGCTCGACCCCGAAATTCCCAACATCTCGACTATAGTGTGCTTCCCAAATCATCTTGGCACGCTCACTTGAAGGAACATAAAGGTGATCCAGGTGGCATAATAGGGCATCTTGGAGGTGAAAACCTAGAACATGCTGACCCTCCAAGAGTGTCTAGTATGTGTGGCCGAATTTTGGGTCACTTTTGTAGAGAAGTGGCCAATCAGAAGTCTCGTGCCCACAAGAGTTGAGCACGGTGGTTAATGCCATGATGAGTGGCCGACTAAGGAAATCTGCAACATTATTTTTTCTACCCTTCTTATACTTGATATTCAAATGGAACTGTTGCAGTTATGTGGACCACTTCTGATGGCAATCATTTTGCAATTTCCCTTAGGTCTGTATGAATGCAGGGGTTGGTAGTCTATGTGGATGATTGTTTCCTTCCCCAAAATGTAATGCTTCCATTATCAACAGGCCTGCATAATGGAATACATCTCTTTGCCATAATTGGGATACTTTTGGACTATATCTGAAAGTGTCTCACTATGATATGCCATTGGATGGCCATGTTGAGTAAGGATTGCCCCAATAGCATAGTCATAGGCATCTATCTTGACCTTAAATTGTTGTTGCAAGTCTAGTAATGCGAGCACTAGTGTCGAGCAAAGGCGATCTTTCAACTTTGTGAATTCCTTCTATTGAGATTTAGACCAAAAGAATTTTGCTTTCACTCCTCCCTTGGTGACTTGACTCAAGGGTCAAGTGATGTGAGAAAATCCCAACACGAACTTGTGGTAGAAGTTGGCAAGATCTAAAAAGCTACGCAGCTCTGTTAGAGTGGTTGGAGATGGCCAATCCCAAATGACTTGGATCTTGGCTAGATCCACACGCACCCCCTGTTTATCAATAATGTATCCCAGATACTGAACCTGGGTCATGCCAAAAGTGAATTTCTCCAAATTGTCACATAACTTGTGTTGTTGTAGTGTTTGGAGAACCTGTTGGATGTGGTGGAGGTGCTCTTCCCAACTTTGGCTGAAGATCAGGATGTCATCGAAGTATACCACTACAAATGAGTTGGTGAATGGCAGCAAGAAATCATCCATTAGCCTCATGAAGGTTGCATGAGCATTCGTCAATCTGAACGACATAACCAACCATTCGAAAAGGTCCTCCTTGGCTTTGAAGGCAGTCTTCCACACATCAGAGGGTTCGATTGGTACCTGGTGATATCTTGGCTTCAAATCAATCTTGCTAAAATATTTTGCCCCCTTCAATTGGTCCAAGAGGTCATCAATCCATGGGATCAGGTACCTATTATGGACAGTGATCTTATTCAGCACTCAATAGTCAATATAGAGTCTCCAAGTCCCATCCTTCTTCTGTACCAACATGATCGGGCTCCCACAGGGTGATGAACTCAGACAGATGTGAAATTTTTGCAATAGCTCTTGAATCTACCTCTTGATTTCATCATTCTCCAAAACGGAGTGTCGATAGATTGTTCCATTGGCCAGTGGAACACCTGGGTTTAGGTCGATGGAGTGCTTGGACTGATAGTGTAGAGGAACCCCTGCGAGGGAGGTGAAGATGTGCTCGTACTCGTCCATGACCTTGCCCATCTATAGTTGTCGTGTGGAGGAGCCCTATTTGGAGGTCGTGGCCACTGTCTTCTTCTTTCCATGAGGGTGCATCATTAGGAAAGCAAATTTCCCAGTTTTTGAAATGAGCTTATTGCATTGTTTTGTAGTAACGAAAGAGATGGAGGTAGGCGGTGCTACCTCTGGTATCCTGTATAACTTATTTACCAAAGTAATAATAACAGCATGGGGCCTTGATTCATAAACAACATGTCACTTCCACAAGTATGGTTGTCCTAATAATACATCACAAACTTCAAGGGGAGCAATGTCACACAATACCTCATTTGTGAAGGGCTTGATGTTGTATGGAAGGTGACACTGTTGGATCACGCGATGATCCCGTCCTTAGTGAAGCCACCTGATGGTGTATGGTTGTGGATGTGTTGTGGTCGGTAAGCCCAGCCGCTTCATGACCTTTGCCAAAATGAGGTTCTTTTGGCTCCCACTGTTGACAATGAACTATAGCAGGGATCCCTTTACCCACGTCTAGGAGTGGAAGAGATGCTCCTCCTCCTTTGGATCTTCGGGTTCCTCCCTCTGGATCTTCATGGTAGAAACGGTGGCGTTGGGCTCCACATCAATAATCTTCTTCCCTTTTTCGTTCCCCTTGTAGGGTTCTGACTCACAGTCAGAACATGCATATGATTCTGAAACATTTAGCTTGGCCACCAGTGACTGCCTAGCTCGACACTCACTTGTGTTGTGAGTGGAGCTCTTACAGAACTCACACCACTTTCCCGTGTCCCTTTTCAGCTTCCCAGTGCTATTCTTTGCTTGCAACTTTGGTGGGTTGTCTTGGGTTTCCCTGCCTTGGCTTTGTCCTTTGTTTTGCGATTTGGGGGCACCTTTTCCTTGCTTTGGATTCGCAGATCCAAAGCCTTGCTTCTTTTGTTTAAACTTTTGCTCAACCTTTACGGCATATCGGTATGCCATGCTAAGCTAGGAGATGTTCAGGAATTCTATTTCTTCCTAGATGTACTTGTGCAAGCAACCGTGGTATTTGAGTACCAAACGCTGTTCCAAATCCTTGATACCCAACTTTGTGCGAAGGGTATGGAAAATATTGGTAAAATCCAGCACGTCTTGGTCCCTTCCTTGCCACAGTGTGGTCCAATTTATGTATTGATCCTCGTAGCTTCTGACAGGGTAGTACTACTCCTTGATGACATCCTAGAATGAATTCCAAGTGGGTGCAACTAAAAATAGTGAGAACGTACTTTCATCCTTCTGCTCACAGTAGGTTTCCCACCAATCCTTGACGTGGGGGTTTCTTTGAGAAGAGAGAAAATTTTTTCCCTACTAGAAAAATCATGAACATAAAAATAACCCTTTAGTAGATTTAACCATTTATCAACAACATCTGCATCTATCTGACCCTTGAAAATGGGTATTTCAGAATTAACATGTACCTTAAACGGTGTGTTGTTTTCAGAGTAGCTGTTGGAAGCCGATGCATCGGCCATGGGTAGCTGCTGAAGGATCTAGGAAAAGATGTCCATCATCACGTTCCTTTGTCTCTCGAGGGCTTCTTTGAGCAAGATTTTTATAGGATCTCCTGCCCCCTTGTCTTTCTTTTTATCCACCATGGGAGGCTGTCGGGATTTGTGAGGCTGGTCTTGCAAAGGTTTGACCAGTTCAAGCCCTACCTCCTTATATCCTGACCTCGTTGGGGACATGTAAAGAAAAATAGAGAAAAAACATACCACTTTGTTACCACTGATCCAGATTTAAACAAGAACGCAGCAAATTACAGAAATAACCATAAACACATAGATGTAATGGAAATAATACTTCATTTCATTACTGTAAAATACTGAAACATGCTTACAAACAAAAATGGAAATAAACCAACTAGGACGATGGTAGCTTATCTTTGAGAAGAGATGTGGCAGCTACATGCCTCTAAACTACCTTACAATGAGGCTTAAGGGCATTTTTATTATTGAACAGTAAGAGCAAATCTTAAACAGCCAAAACCCTAACCCGAGGAGATGTAACACCAAGAGTTTATGGGCCCCGTTGGGGTGAGTTGGACAACCAACTTTCTGGGGTCCTGACCTGGTCATATTATCTTCATTTGACGTGCATGATAACTCGTTGGAAAGATCTCTCCAAGGACTATGACTGAAAAGACACTTTTAAAAAGAAAATCACTGGCGGTAGATTTCCAAAAAAATGTCATTTAGGGCCTCAAAATGGCTCCGGAAGTTTAGGAATTGAAAACGGAAAAAATAGTAAACTATGCTACAATTAAGGAAACTAAAAAACTAAAAGAAGCAATGGTGGGGGTCCAAGTGGAATTGGTGGGTGGCCACCAATATCCACCTAGATCACGTGTACTGTTACGGGTTTCCAAGGGGCACACTCACCCCACTCTTAGTGTGTTAGAACCTCTCATGCACCTTCCTTTACTTATTGCAGCTGTCACACCTTTGCTACCAAAATGTACATCTTACTTGCCTATGTGCAATATCATAGTCAAGGCATTATCGTATGACCCACTACTGGGACTCCTAAACAAAACGGTCTAAGGTCTAATTGGGAGTTCTTAGTGGGGAGATCCACTGACATGTTGGTGTGTCCAACACCATCAACATAATGACTAATTTTTCATTGGTTCATCATTTGTTGTGGTTATAAAAAATCCTCTTACGTACAAATAAGGAGAGCCACTTAAATTTCTTTTCTTAAGCATAAGACTGTTAAGGATTGATGAAATCATATGTGATGACTGTTTTGGAATTTATTTTATGATTACTGTTAGTTTTACATCATTTTAATAAATATGGGATGCCTTATTTTGTTCAGTACTCATTTGATTAGCTCCATTATTTTGTTTTTCAAGTTCATTTGTACTAGATCCATTTCAACAACCATCCTCACTTCTTCAGTACCCCACCTTGTTTACATGAGGACATGCAAAACATCGAGCATGGGGGAGTGGCTGTTGGGACCTTTTCACCATCTTCAGTTCATTCTCTTTAGCAGATCAGTCAATATTCATCATTTCATACTCTCAGCCTTACTTTGCCTCATCTTCAGCACCATACAACTTCGATTGCAACCTACAGTACATATCAAAATTCAAAAGGTATACTTGAGGTAAAACATGTTTAAAGGATCTTTAACTCATTCTAATTTAAGGAATATTGATGATTAACTAGTTCCTATTGCACAAATATTCATCTTTCTTAAACCACTATTAAACCCCCATTTCTAAATCCATTAATGCATATTCTAGTAAGACCTTAAGAATGATTGTGGTACATGAATATATATCATGTCTTCTCCTTTTACATCATAAATCATTCACCAAATCATCATCTAAATGCTATCAATAAGAGGATGAAGTCATTGTTTCTAATTTGAGAAAAGAACCAAAAAATAAGTAATGGTCTTACAAGTTTCCAAGTCCATATTTATTTAGTCGTTATCTTCATTATCACCTTATATCATCCACCATCCCTTTTTGGTCCATATTTTGTTTGCATGAGGGCATGGAAAATCTTAGGCATGAGGGAGTGTTGGACCCTGTATATGTTATAGCATTTTCTATCCAAAAATTCCATTTCCAAGCCATATTCATACTCTTTCAACATATTGTGTAACTATTACATTACCAATTTTCACTAAATACATTCATTTTACCTTGTGGTTAATTATTAATGATTTCTTGTATTTTTAATATGGTTTTATCAATGATAGTTTACTAATGTGGTTCTACGTCCAAGGAGAATGTTCCACTATGAAAATTTCTATCTCTGTAATAGTTTAACAATTCGGTACTTAATTCTGCACTTGCATGAATGGAGGAAAAAAAATCAAAATTATAAAATACATTTTTCTTTCTCAAAGCATGGTAAATTAGGTGTCACATGGACTTAGTATGCTGGTAAAAACATTGGATTAATCCACAACCAAAAAATAGGTAACAATTTTGAAATTGCCATGTTTTGCCTTGATTTTTGTGCATATGGTGGAAAATCTCAAGAATATGGAAAATAGGTTTTTGAAAAACATAGAAATTTACTTGGGTCTAAAACCGTTTCTAAAAATTCTATACAATTTGAATGTTAAAACTAGTTCTTCAAAGAATATTTGTACAAAATTTCTACAAAACCTAGATTTGCAAAAGTATCTAAACAAACAACTTCATACATGATTTTTGAGGCCATGGAATTGAATCAAGAAATTCCAAGAGCGTTTTTTGTTGATAATATGGAAAATTAAGCTCCATAGAAACAAATACCAAAAATACATCATGGTCGAGAATATATCACTGGTTCTTTAATGTCAATTTGCATAAAATTACAACAAAATTAGATTTTCCTCTGAAGTTGTAAATTCATTTTCTGAGTTTATAGGATTGGATCTTATCCTTATTCACTAGTTTTTAATTATAAATAGAGCCTCATAGTACTGATAAAGGGGATCATGAGTTTGTAATTGAACATTTTTTTAAGAAGAAGATAAATTGTTGCAATGAAGATTAATCATTGAAGTTTGAGCATCTTGTTGATTTGAATTAGCTTTTGGGCAAGTTTCCAGGTCGGGAAGGGAAACTTGACTCATGTAACACACTATTTTTTATTCATAGAGTAGGATAATATTTAGTTTTTATTGATTGTAGATTTTATTTGATGTTTCTTTTCAATTTTACATTAGATTTGTATTTCACACAGTATTAGAACTATTGCTATATTCTTAGATCTGTTAATAGAAAATGTTATGATCAAATTTGAATCGATTTTCCGAGATTAAGATTCAATAAATATTGAAGGTGGTTTCTTAATAAACTTCATTATTTTGAATTTTAATTTCCATGTTTTCGGTACTTAATTTGGTACCAAAACCAGAATTGTAATTTTGGTACTTAATTCAGTACCAAAAACTAGACTCTACATCTAAATATTGAGTAATTTGTGGTTTGTAGTTTAGGATTACTTAATTGATTAAGAGCTTTGAAGCCACTTGGTAAAAGAGTCCTACTATAAAAAGAACCTACAATATATCATTATGACTCTAAGCCTATTTAGCATTTATTTTTTTTATTTTATTAATGCCTTTCTTGTAGTTTATTGCTTTCTTTTCTTTACTTTCCTTACGTGCTTTTGCTTATAGTTTCCGACATTTATTTTTCAGCAATTTACTTTTCTACAACATGTTTAATGATTTTTTATATGCATCACTATAGATTATAACCGATGAAGTCTCAAGACCTAATAAGCTACATAAATAAAACCACATGAACACTATTTGTTGGTAATGAAAGATTTTTGTTCGAAACCTGATAAGAATTAGAGTCCCATAATCTAGTGATATGTTATAATCCTTAGAGATTAGTTCTTTCTAGTGTTAGCTGTTAGCATATATTAGAATAGGCTTTAATGCTGCACATTTCCCGTGCTTTCATATCTAAGTATTACAATCCTAGATTTGATAATTAAAATGTTGGAATTAGAGTACATATAATTCCGCCAATGCTTCTCTAGGAAGACATGGATTTACTTTTTGAAGACTTGGGACAAAGCCTTCGGTCACTTCCAAGAGTTTAAGGCTTTGTGGAGAACATAACATGAAAGAAGATAAAGGTTCTTCATACAGATAATGGAGGCAAGTATGTTGAGAAAACGTTCAAGGAGTTTTGTGTGAAGGAGGGGATCAAGAGAGAATGGACAACTCCATACAACCCACAACAAAATGGGACCATCAAGATGAAGAATAGGATGATACTTCAAGCAATGCGGGTGTTTCTATATGACTAGAATATGTCTAGATTTCTATGGAAAAAGGTATGTAGCATAAAAATCTATATTTAGAACAAGGTTCCTCACAAGACATTACGAAATATGACACCTAAGGAAGTGTTTACAAGAAACAAGTTATAAGTTGGGAACTTCAAGATGTTTGCCAATATAACTTATTGTCACATACCAAATGATAAATGCACCAAGTTGGATTAGAGGCTAGAGAAGGGATATTTTGTTGGCTACAATGGAACATCCAAGGCATATAGGATCTCTATCCTATTGGGAAAAACACTAGGTGGGGGGGGGGCCAGGCGTGAATCAATATTTAAACTTTCACAATAATGATTTTCTTTTTCAAACTTTATATCCTATCTTATTGAAACCAACCAGCGTATGTCTACGCCTATAAATAATGAAACCAATGCATATATACTCAAATTTGATAAATAGTTAATTCATTCTCTTAAATCAAAGTGTGATTTATTTACTAAGAAGTAAACAAATGTAGTAAGAACAAAACAAATCAAGACACATGAACACCAATATTTTTACGTAGAAACCCAATGTGGGAAAAAACCACCACCGCTGTCATCTTAGCCTTCAATCTTCTTATTATAAAAAGTGTTTACAAGTTTTGTATTGGTGCAGACTTTTTCCACTATGAAGACGTCTTCCTGCTGAAGGATACAACCTTCACTCATTTTCCAGCTTCTATTGGAAGGGAGCTCCAACCCCCTAGCTCTTGTACATAGGTACCAGCCTACAAAAGGCTACTACGTTCACTCTTCCTCTAGGGATCATGTTTCATGAACTTTCAAACTGGATACTCTTGGTACAACAACATAATATGTAGGCCACATTTCATCAAATTTTCAAATGGACCCATCAGTAACATTTAAGCTCAAAATCAATTAGCACTAGAATACAACCATCAAATACATCTGCGTCAACCAATTACTAAAACCCAATCATCAATATTTGAATCAATCAATCACTCAAACCTTTGACACAACTGAATCACCCAATCATTAATTTCTGAATCAGCCACAACTGAATCAATCAATCACTAAAAACTCAATCAACCAACACTTAATCAAAATTCAACCAATCATCTGGAATAGATAGATAATTGTAACCAGTACAAAGATCTGAACCCAGAACACTGCATCAACAACCAGAACCAACTGCAACCTCAAAATTCATTTGTCAGAATGTATATGCTACTTCAATGAAGCCAACCTGAATGTATACACTACTTTTTGTAGCCCAACCAGCGTATACCTCTAAAGATAATGAATCATAAAACCTATGAACCAAAAACTGTACCAACCAATGACATTATGAAGATCTAATTTCATATTATAGAGTTCTAAATAGATAGCAGCAAAGGTCACCCTTCTTACTCAATCAATCAATCAATCATACTCAATCTCCTTCAAATCATTGAAAAACAACAATAAAACAACAACACTGATAAGATATATCAGTCATCTCTAAACAACAAGATTTTCTTCTACATACCCTACTTGGAAGTGACGAACGAGCGTGTATACGTGCCTTCACCAAGGAGAACTAGCATATATATCTGCAAATAATAGCTTAAATTCACAACTATTCTAGAATTCAAATATACCCAGATCATAGCATATAAAGGATAGAACATGCGTTAGCAATCATATCTAGGCTATCCATTATCAGATCATATAATGATAAGTCATTTCAGTTCTCATGATCCTGATCCAACATTGTATCCATGGGTTCAAAAGATATTTCATATATATATCATAACCATAGCCCTTACAACACAAAATATACTTCAGATAGAAGTATCCATGAAACACCCTTTCACTTTCACACCTAGCCCTTTGATATTCTCCTCCTTATATACTTAGAGCCTCGTTCAATACCTCAGACCAAAACAACACTTAGAACCGTGGTATTCTTAGACGGGATCAAGTAACCATTACTCCACTCAACATTGTGGGCTAATACCATGGTATGGATCCTTGGTATTCTTTAACCTTAATTTTCCATCCCATACATGATTTTCCTTCTGTGAAAGTGTGTGCATACGTATATTCTCCTTTTTTTCTGTGAACCGGATTGTATATGCTACTTGGACTTGGTGAAACAGTGTATACAACTTAATACAACTTAAATCATTTTTTTCTTCAATTACTTGATTCTGATACGTAATCCTTTAATCCATCATCCTATTCTTTTATGCCGTTTCTTTTTTACCTCTGAATTGACCTGTTATTGACCTATTACAATGTGAGTTTCCCTTTATCAATTCTGAACTGACCTATGTGTGGATTTCAATCAAGGATAACACATGTACCATAATGCCAAAAATATCCCCCTTTAGACTTAATGGAAACCACATTGGTGTTAATCACTTCAAGCAGTAGAACCTGTTAGATATATCAAGCAACACCAAGATACTCTCCCTCTTTGACACCAAGGGCAAAGGGCAGACCAAAATATTCTCCCCCTTTGTACATGCTAAGATGCACTATATTGTCCATGCTCCCCCTGAGTACATGTAGAGTCTGTAGATATATTTTTTAAAAGAATAACATGTCTCTATAACTCAACTATGGGAGTATGACCTTTCCATCACCAATGAATCATACATACATCGATCACCCAATGAAGTGGGGATATACCAAATGTTCATACATGACTAAAAATTGCAATTATTACATTATCCTACCCATGCATAGTGGGGTTACAAATGACATCATATGTCCAAAAGGACTCATTCATAACAGACTATGATAGAAGGAGATGCCATAGGTCTTTACATGACCTTTTCTACAAATGATATTAATAGCTGAGACCACAGCTAAATTCAACAACCATGATGCCAACAATGCCAAATGCTTTGAAGGCCAATGCTCCCCCTGAACCTGTGCTACCTGTGCATTGTCAACAATTCACTTATCAAGGAATCTTCATCAATCAAAAAACACATCAATGAGAAAAGCATATCAACATATTGTAACCATCAATATCATACTGAACACCCATGTTAGAATATGATTTTAATTCTGACCCACTATTTTTCTATCAGAAAAACACATATGCCACTGCAGGCATAGAAACTCACATATATATGCGACTCTTCTTCATGAAATCCACGTATAGGAAACATTCCTCTGAAAACTGGTTTTAACAGCAGGATGAGGTAGAAACAACTCCCAACTTTTGTTTGAGATATTCAAATGTTTCTGTAGGAAGAGGTTTGGTAAATATATTAGCAACCTGTTATTTGGAAGGAACATACTCCAATTTAACCTTTTTTTCAAGCACTTGTTCTCTTATAAAGTGGTACTTAATGGGTATGTTCTTGGTCTTGGAGTGCATGACTAGATTTTTCAAAATACTAATACCACTTGTATTATCACATAGAATGGAGATGGGTGGAGAACATGTGATTTGAACTTGTAATGTTTACATCATCTATATTAGTTGTGTGCAACAAGATGCAGTAGCCACGTATTCTTCTTCAGCTATAAATAAGGCAATCGAACTTTGTTTCTTGTTGAACCAAGATACCAATTGTGATCCCATATAGAATGCACCTCCACTAGTGTTTTTTCGGTCATCAACATTTCTAGCCCAATCCGTATCTGTATATGCATGAAGAGTGAGATTTGTATCTGTAGGATACAATAGACTGAAGTCTTGAGTTCCTTGGAGATATTTGAATATTCTTTTTACTTCCTAAAGATGTGATTCCTTTGGATTGGCTTGGAATCTTCCAACAATTCCTATGGCATGCATGATATCTAGTTTGGTACCTATTAGATAAAGTAGATTTCCAATCATAGATCTATACTCTGTTTGATTCACTATAGGAGATTCATTATTATAACGGAGACTACATCTTGTTACCATTGGAGCGCATACTGGTTTGGAATCTTCTATTCTATACTTCTTCAAAATCTGCTTGAGATATTTAGTCTGTGAAAGAAAGATGCCACCTTTTGTTTGTTGCACTTGTAGACCAAGAAAATAGGTTAGTTATCCAAGTAAAGACATTTCAAATTCTTGCTGCATAACAGAAGCAAATTTTTGACTCATAGATTCTTATTGTTGCCAAATATGATATCATAAACATAAACAACAATAATTAGAAGTTTACCATCTCAATTTTTGTATACAAGTTGTTGTCTACAGACCCTTTTGTGAAACCTTGTTGTTGAAGATATTTTTCAAGACGATAATACCATTCTCTCGAAGCTTGTTTCAGTCCATATAAAGCCTTTTGAGTTTGCATACAAGCTTTTCTCATTTCCTAGAATGAATCCTTTTGGTTGTTCAACGTACACTTCTTCTTCTAAATCTCCATTAAAAAATGCAGATTTTACATTCATTTGATAAACTTTGAATTTTCGAAAGCTTGAAAGAGAAAGAAACATTCTTATGGCTTCAAGTCTAGCAATAGGTGAAAATGTTTCTTTAAAGTCTATACCTTCTTGTTGAGAATACCCTTTACAAACAAGCCTTTCTTTATTCCTAATAACCTCTCCATTTTCATTCAACTTATTCTTGAATATCCATTTTGTTCATATAACATTTTTATCATGAGGCATAGGAATTAATTCCCAAGTATCATTATTTTCAATTTGGTCAAGTTCTTCATCCATGGCCTTAGCCCAACGTTCATCTCTGCTAGATTCTTTTACATTTTGTAGTTTTATGGAGGATAATAATGCTAGGTAACTGGAAGATCCTACAAGAGTTCTTCTTGTCTGTACTCCAAACCCTTTTTCTCCTAGAATTTGATATTTTGGATGATTCTTTTGAACATACCTAGATGGAAGCTTTTCCCTGTCAGATGTATCTTCCTCTGATGCTTCATTGGTTTCTTCCTCTATATCATTTCTATTTGATTTGGGAAAGCATTCATTGTCTTCATTATTATCATCTTCCTTTGCTGGTGTCATTTGTTTCAGATTTCTGCATGCTTCATCGATTACAACATCAATGCATTCAACAATTTTTCAAAGTCTATTATTATAACATTTGTAACCTTTACTTATAGATGAATAACCAAGAAATATTCCTTCGTCTGCTCTAGGTTCGAACTTACCACGTTTTTATCAATCTTTTTGATGAAACATTTGCTTCCAAAAACTCTGAAGTGTTTTATAGTAGAAGGCTTACCATACCAAAGTTCATATGGAGTTTGATCACTATTTACACATACATGAGCTTTGTTGAGAATATTTACTATAGTATGTGTAGCATCGCCCCAAAAGGTGTCAAGAGTTCTAGACTCATCAAGAATGGCTTGATCCACTTGTTGAATTATTCTATTCATTCTTTCCACCATGCCATTTTGTTTAGGAGTTCTAGTAATAGAGAACTGCCTCTTTATTCCATGTTATTCACAAAATTCAAAAAGTTCATTTGATATGAATTCTCCTCCCTGATCAGACTTGAGACATTTGATTTTTAGAAGCAATTCATTTTCAACTAAAGCTTTGAAGACCTTAAACTTTTCAAATGATTCATATTTATGCTTTAGTAAACCAATCCTGCACATTCTAGAAAAATCATCAATGAATAAAATGTAGTATTATTCTCCTTGAGGTGACCTTTTCCTTGTTGGCCCACACAAATCAGTATGAATGAGTTCAAGAGGCTTACTTGTTGACCCTTCTTTGGAATTGAATTGAACTCTTGTTTTCTTACTAAATTGACATGGTTTGTAGATGGTATTTTTTTGGATGATGATATCTGGAAGATTATGAACCGTGTTGAGCCTGCATGATTTTTTTATTTGCGAAAAGCTTAAATGCCCCAATCTTTTGTGCCATAATCAATTCTATTTTGTTTTTCTTAGATAACATTGTTCTTTACCTCCTTTTAGTATATATAGATTGCTTGGAGTTCTTGTACCTTTGATTATGATCTTTCCTGTGTCAAGCTCATTAACCACACATTCTTAGATCGAAACACAACTTCATTTGATTGATCACACATTTGACTAACACTTAACAAGTTATGATTTAAACCATCAACACACATAACATTTCCAGCTTTAACCTTTTCTTTTAGATAAACAAAACCTTTATCCTTAATGACATCTAGTGTGTCATTTCCAAAAGAGACATTCTTTTCCTTTTCTAAAGCATTGTATGAAATGAGTTTATCTTTATCACCTGTCATGTTTTGAGCATCTGCTATCAGTGTACCACTGATTTTCATGTCATTCTGCAAAAAACATTATGCCACATCTTTCTGGTAGTAGTTCCTTCTATTTCCATGCCTTGGAGTTGGATGATGTTTAATCCTTTTGATATGTTGGCCGAAATTTGCTCCTGCATTCAGATTCTTCATGATCAAAGTTATTTCACAATGAAAATTCAATTTCATCTTCAAGAGGAGAAAGTTATTATAAGAGATATTCTTGATTCCAGTCATGCTATTTGTTTTCTTGCTTCTCTAGTCATGATATTTTTGAAAGCAACACATTAAATAGCCTTATGATCAAAGTTATGGCATGAAAAACATTATTCATTAAAGAAGAAATTTTTGTGAATATAAAATCTTTTGGTATTGTTAACCTTTTGGTTGGTGCTTCTATTAATGTTCACCTTTGGATTAAAATGATCATGATTTACCTGGGGAGTACTTTTAGGCTTTTGTTGAGGATTGAAGAATTGTTCACTAGTTTGTGTTAAGTGAAGATAGCTTTTGGTGATCGCTGAAGACTTTTCTGGTTAGGATGATTCTCCAGTGTATCCAAGACCAGTCTTTATAAGAGGAGAGCGCTAAACCTTGATGATTTCATCTAATGTTTTTGATCCTTTAGAAAATATAATATTGAGAGATTTTGTCTTCTCAAGTTCTTTTCTTAGACCCACTACTTCACATTCTAATTTCATTGTGGTTTTCCATTTCAGTGAGTTGATGTGTCAAAGTGTCTATGACCATATTCTTTTCTTCCAAACAGATTTTAAGATGAGTGATTTCTTTAAGAAAATCTTTTTCTTCTAAGGAATCCATAAAATCATCATTTTCACAAGCCATGAGTAGCTTAATATCTAGTTCAGATTCACCTTCATCACTATTAGACAAGCCATCACTATCTTCATGAGTATACTAACTTTTTATATTAACAAACTATTTCCTATTACCTTTTGCAGAATACTTTCCTTTGTCATGGTTATCTTTATGAGGACATTTGGTAGCATAATGACCAAGTCTACGACATGAAAAACATTTGAAGGGAAGCTTACCTTTGAATCTTCCGGTACCCAATTGAGGTTTCTTCACAAAGTTTACCTTGTCTTCTTCTGATATATATCATGATTCCTTGAGATCTTCTTTTTATTTTTGCTTTATAGAGGCTTTTAAAGCGACTTATCTGATTTTTGATGGACCTCCTTTCCTCATTTCAAAGGCAGTTAAAATTCCATGAAGTTGAACAACAATAACAGATTGTAGATCTTGCTTTTCTTCAATGGCAGATACTTTGACTCAAATTTAGAAGATAGAGATCTTAAAATTTTCTCTACTATAGTAGCCTCCTTTATTTCTTCACCTAGATTATTCATACGATCTATAATCACATCTACTTGTAAAAAGTAACTAGCAATACTTTCATCACTATGCATCTTGAGAGTTTTATATTGAATTCTGACAGTTTGGAGCTTAGCATGTTTTACTTGGGAGTCTCCTTCGTAGCTCTGAATGATTTTGTCCCATATTTCTTTAGTTGTGTTGAGCTGCATGACTTTGAGGAATTTTTATTCTGATAGACTTCCCAATAATGCATTGACAACTTTGGCATCTTTTTCATATGATTTCTTTTCTGCTGGATTTGTGGGGACTGTTGCTGGATATTGATATCATCCTTCCACAATTTCCCAAACATCAGCTCCAAGTGATTGAAGATAGGATCTGGTTCTTGCCTTTCAAAATGTTAAGTTATCTCCATTGAAGATTGGTGGTTTGATAGATCCCATTCCTTCATGATTTCTCATCTTGAGAGATCTTCCTTCAAGAAATCAAACTTCTTCTGAAGGACCTCCTTTGATACCAATTGTTGGGAAAAATACTGGGGGGGGTGTGAATCAATATTTAAACTTTCACAATAATGATTTTATTTTTCAAAATGTATATTCTATTTTACAGAAACCAACCAACGTATGTTCGTGCCTATAAATAATGAAACCAACGTATATATACTAAACCTTGATAAAAAATTATTTCATTGTCTTAAATCAGAGTGTGATTTATTTACTAAGCAGTAAATAGATGCAATAAGAACATAATAAATCAAGACACATAAGCAACACACATGAACACCAGGATTTTTCAGGTGGAAACCCAATGTGGGAAAAAACCACCGTTGTTGTTGTCTTAGTCTTCAATCTTCTTATAATAAAAAGTGTTTACAAGTTTTGTACTGGTGCATAATTTTTCTAGTACGCAGACATATACCTATCGAAGGCTACAACCTTCACTCATTTGCCATCTTCTACTAGAAGGGATCTCAAACCCCATAGATCTTGTACTAGCTAATATGTTTACCAGTATCTAGGCATCAGCCTACAGAAGGCTACTACCTTCACTCTTCCTCTAGGGACCACGTTTCATAAATTTTTAGACTGGATACTCATGGTACAACAATAGAATATGTAGGCCACGTTTCACCAAATTTTCATACTGGACCCATCAGTAACATTTAATCTCAAAATAAATCATCATTGAAATACAACCATCAAATACATATACATCAACCAATCACTGAAACCCAAACATCAATCTATGATATAACTGAAACCCAATCATCAATACTTGAATCAATCAATCAATCATTCAAACCTCTAACATAACTAAATCACCCAATCATCAATTTTTTAGTCAACCATGACTGAATCAATCAATCACTGAAAACTCAATCAATCGACACTTAATCAAAATTCAACCAATCAACTAGAACAAACAGATCAGTATAACTAGTACATAGATCTAAACCTAGAACACTGTATCAACAACCAGAACCAATTGCAACCTCAAAAATCATTTTTCAGAATGTATACACTACTTCGTGAAGCCAACCTACATGTATATGCTAATTTTTGTAGCTCAACCTGAGTATACCTCTAAAGATACTAAATCGTAAAACCTCTGAACAAAAAATTGTACCAACCAATGACATTTTGAAGATCTATTGTCATATTACAGAGTTCTAAACAGATAGTAGCAAAGATCACCCTTCTTACTCAATCAATCAATCAATCATACTCAATCTCCTTATACAATCAGTTTTACTTTCAGATCTAATAAAGACATCATTGATAAACATCAGTAAAACAACAACACTGATCAAATAGGCTAGCCATTTCTGAACAACAAGCTTTTCTTCTACATACACTACTTGGAAGTGCCGAACTAGCATGTATACACCCCTTCACCAAGGCGAACTAGCGTATAGATTTGAAATTAATAACTTCTAACTTTGAAGCTATTCTAAACTTCAGATATACCTAGATCATAACATATAAAGGATAAAATATGCATTAGCAATTAGATCTACACTATCCATTATCAAATCATACAATTATAAGTCATTTCAGGTCTCATGATCCTGATCCAACATTGTATCCAAGGGTGCACAAGATATTTTAGATGTATATCATAACCATAGCCCTTACAACCCAAAATATACTTCATATAGAAGTATTCATGAAAAACCCTTTCACTTGCACACTAGCCCTTTGATCTTCTCCTCCTTATATAAGTAGAGCCTTTTTCAATACCTCAAACCAAAACAACACTTAGAACCTATGGTATTCTTGGAAAAGTTCAAGTAACCGTTACTCCACTCAATATTATGGGCTAGTACCATGATATGGACCCTTCATATTCTTTAATCTTAATTTTCCATCCCATATGCGCTTTTCCTTCTTTGAAAGTGTGTGAATACATATACGCTACTTTTGTTTTGTGAACCTACTTGTATACGCTACTAGGACTAGGTGAAACATCGTATACAAATTAATACAACTTAAATCATTCTTTATCTTCAATTGCTTGATTTTGATCTATAATTCTTTGTTCCATCAACCTGTTCTCCTGTGCCATTTATTTGTTACCTATGGATTGACCTGTTATTTACCTATTACAATGTGAGTTTCCCTTTATCAATTCTGAACTGATCTGTGTGTGGGTTGCTATGAAGGACAACACATGTACCATAATGCCAACATATTCTCGTTAGCAGGAATATTATTGTGCTATGAGATGTGAAATTCTAGGAGAGAAAGCCTTCGGGAGATCTCATGAGTTGTTGATAATTTATCAAAGTGAGTTAGCAAAATCTCCAAAGGATGAACAAGGATCTCAGTCTTAGGGCACTATTGTAGAGTTCACAACAAGTGGAGAAACAAAATCAGGTAGATGAGCATGAAATTCCACCCACTACTAGTAAGTGAATAAACAAGAAGGTGCTTTAGATGTTGACACATGCACAACAGTTTGTGGGAGCTCCTAGATTGAGCACTAGGGATAGGAGACCATTAAAAAGGTATTCAAGGTACAAGGCATTGATGAGTGAGCTCATTAACAATGAGGCTTCCAATTATTACAATAATTTACATATTTAGGTGTGGCAAGATGTGATGGTGTAGGAGTAAAACTCCATCATGTCCAATGTTGCATGGGAGGTCGCGACTAGACCATTGGATAGGAAAATGGAAGAACAAACACATTGTGGATGACAATGTGTAGAAATACAAGGATGGGTTCATGTCCAAGGGTTTTTCTCAGAAGGAGGGCATATATTATGAGGATACTTTCACTCCAGTGGCTATATACACTTCCATCAAGTTCGTGATCTCTCTAGCATCATAGATGGGATGGAAGATTCACCAAATGAATGTCAAGATGATTTTTTAAAATGGAGTGATAAAAGAGGAGGTGTACATTAAAAATCTAGATTAATTTGAGAAATATGGGATGGATACTCATTTATTTAGATTGAAGAGAGAACTATATGGACTCAAACAAGTTCCTAGAGAATGGTATGGTCAGATCAACAATTGTATGAAATAGATTGGCTTTGTGAAGAGTGAGGTAGACTCAAACCTATACTATTTGATGGTAGGAAGTGAGCCCCTCATTCTCATATTATGTGTGGATGATCTAATTATCACATGGTCACAAGGGCTTATAAAGGATGGCAAGAGGGAGTTGGAAGAAAAGTTCAAGATGAAGGATTCAGGGTTGATGCATTATCTTCTGGGTATGGAGGTATGTCAGATAGATGGGGAGATATTCCTTGGTCAAGGGAGATATGTTATGGAGATTCTGAAGAAATTTTGAATGTTGGACTATAGACCCATGTCTACTCCTATGATTACCAATTGGAGGAAGATAGATCCGTAAGGGTAGAATGCAGTGGACCCCACCTTGTAGAGACAACTTATTGGATTTTTTATATATCTAGTTAACACTAGGCCAAATATGTGTTTTATGGTCAACACTCTCATCCAGTTCATGGTTGAACCTAAGAGGGTACATTGGAAAACAACAAAATATGTGCTATGATATATACAAGGTACAATTGAGTATGGTTTTATATTCACTCGAGGTGATGGCATCGGGTTGACGGGGTATATAGATGCAAATTAGGCAGGTAGTGCAGTGGATTAGAAAAGAACCTCAGGGTGTTGCTATATTATTTCATCAAGGGTTGTCTCTTGATATAGCAGGAAGAAGAAGTTTGTGGCATTGTCTTTAGCAGAAGAAAAATACATGGTAATGAGCATGGCATGTGAGGCCATATGATTTCAAAAACTACTAGTTGCACTATTTGGTCAAAATTTGGATTTGACCAGTATCTACTATGATTATCAAAGTTCCATCAAGATATTTCAGAATCATATTTTTCATGATAGGTCTAAACACATTGACATTATATACCACTTCATTAGGGATTTTGTACAATGTGTATCGGTTTGGTTGCAATATGTTTCCACATATTAGTAGGTTGTAGATATTCTGATAAAGGCCTTAGGTAGAGCAAATATTTTTTTCTTCAGGGACAAGTGGGAAGTAGTGGAGAACACCTTCCTGGCTAAGAGGGAGTGTTAGTTTTTGTATCTTGAACAAGTGTTCTATTTTCAGATGGGGTCGATGAGGTTAAGAAATTTTTATTGCTACTACAACAACCTCCAAACTTTTTCTACAATCGATTTTGGATCCTACTATTGTCATATCAAATGTTAGTTTAAGTCACCAAGTGTTGTTTATGTTATTTAATATGTTTCAAGTGTCCTTGTTCTTTATTAACTGTTGAAACATCATTAAGAGCATCCATAATTCACTTCATAGTCTTAGTACACTTCCTAGTTATTAAATGACAATTTTGGTGGAAGTGCACACACTTTGCCTATTATACTTGGCTAGTGTTTGTAAACAAGCATTTTGATGTATACTTCTTAGAGTTGGGTCATGTATAAGTTTTATTGATAAGTTGGTTTGTGTCACACTTGTTTTTACTCCAAATTCATTATGTTTTCCAACACCTTACCTTCAAGATGTAGAAATGTTTTAGGTTTCACAAGCTTGCCCACTAGGCTAGGGAGAGTGAACTATGCACTCTAAAGGCTTATTCAGACCCTCCTTGTTTTTTGAGACTGTGCCTAAGCCCAAGCTGAAACCTATTTCCCTTCCAAGTGCACAACACACTCTCAAGCATTAAGACCCCATTTTTTTCTCCTGAACTGTGCCGTCCTTGTGCCCTCTCTCCCAGTTGAGCACACAATCCATCAATAGTGGCTGGTCAAGTCTCCCTTGAGCCTTGATGGTGCACCCTATGCCCTCCTTGTACCCATGCCTCCCTAGCTGATCACACAATGTATCCATTGTTGGAAAATACTAGGGGGGGTGAATTAGTATTCCTTAGCAATTAGCACTTTTAAATATTTTCAAAGCATTTGTTAATCTTCAATTATTATTAGCATTTATGCAGTAATAACAGTAAATAAAAGAACCCAGGAGGCATAAAGATTTTAGGTGGAAAACCCCCTCGGGGTCAAAAACCACCGAACACTTTTCTAATAAATTCTTTAATCTTTAGCCCCAACTGGAATGAAAGAAACAACTTCCTAGAATTCTAGAAAAGCATTTTTCTCCAGCTCCCACTGGATGGATGCTCCAATGCCTGAGATTCTTCAGTAGTCAACTGAACGGATGCCCCAACACCCAATGAGCTACAACTCACCCTACCACCACCCTATCACCCTGAATTTTTTACAGGCTTGAACCTATTCATAATGTCATGCACTAGCCTAGCATCATCCTACCACCCTATAGAAGAATAAAAGAATAATGGACTCTCATACCAAGGAAAATGGTCCACTTTACAATGATATAGAATGATGTAGAAGAAGAAGACACACTAGACCGTAACCCCAACTATGATACAACCATCTAATGATGATCCTAGACCTCTCGACACTACCTCTTCAACTCTTGATAGATAGACACTTATACGACTTTTACAAAGATTCTTTTACAATGACTCTATACACTGATACTTTTACAATGTTTGTATGCATTGCTACCCACTTGAAGGCTTCATGTGGTTAACTTCTTGCTGCTATTATGCACCTTGATTGCTGCTCTTGTCATGCTACCCTTTTTCATTCTTTAGAAAATTAAATTATGCATTGAGTCTTCTCTTGATGAATATATAATACCTGCAAAAAGTCTTCAAGGAAATACCCATGACATGATAATAGCGAAACTTACCTCATCCTGTAGAGCATATGTCAATGCTAAACAAAAACAACAAATTAGAATACAAAGAACCTAATGAAATTAAGAGATGAACATGCATATACAGAAGATACTTACCTATATCTTACCTTTGCTGCATCATTTTGCTGCACCTTGCTCTTTGTTGCCCTAGAAAGTCTGGTCCTTTGCACCCCTTCATAACACTTGCTCTAGTTTTTCTTGCCTTCTAGGAGCACGATACTTAATCTCATGTATCTCTATGATTTTAGATTCAAAACATGTGATCTTTGGTCCTCTAGAAGCCCTCCGAGTCTTCTTTCCAATGCCATAGGTCTGACCCGATTTGGACTCTTCAACACAAAGGTATGCCCAATCTATCACAATGACCTAATTATGGACTAGTTCAGTAGAGAGAACTTGTACGATGTGTCACGTCTCACTATTTCCTCCTTCAGCTCTAACACAGATAAATACAAAACTACAGTCCATGCACTATCCACCACTTTTTATAACGTTCCAATCCTCCTCTCAAAGAGAGAGTTATGACGATTTTCCCAAGGTCACTTATTTGAGATGAAATTCGGTAGCCTGCAATAACCTGACCTTCCACAGATCATATCTCTGAAACTATAGCAAACCAAGAGTTGAAATTTGGTCATGACGTTCATCAGGATTACGAATCAAACGGGTTTTCATTTTATAATCTAATACTTTGCAAAAATGAAGTTAGAGTGAAAATGCCACGATCATTACATTTGGAGGATATATGATTTTTTTTTATAGAGTTGAGAGGGGCTTCTATAGAGAATGTTGGAGGGATTTTAGGAGATTAAAAAATTATTAGTTATTGACTATTCAATGACCGAAACCAATTATGAGTTCCATGCCACAACCCCATAGGGTTTTATCCCACTAACTGGGGTTACTAACTTCAAACATGAATATCTCTCAAACCGTGAAGAATTACTTGGCGTGCCATTTATCAACGGAAACATCTTGACGAGTAGAATATATCTAGAATACCCTTGAATCAAAATAGTGTAATTTTTCAAGTCAAAATTCCCTTGCAAGATCAGGGTAGCCCTTGGTACTGCTTAGGTTGAAATCAATGACAACCTCAGATCATCTTTAGATCAACATCAACAATCTGTAACAATCTCCCTTGCCTCTTATCATTACACCCTGTGCCCTCCATCAGGCCTCCTCTTCTCATTAAAATGCACAACACATCCTTAGTGGTCAACACACAACACATTATACCTTGTTAGTGCACCTTGTGTACAAACACTTCCTCTTCCCTTTCTAAGCGCATTGTTGAGTCATAGTTCGAAAGTTTGCATGAAACCTGAAATAATAGGATATTTTTAGGAAAATGTTTTCTTGTCACGAGTTCTTTTACTTGCAGGTGTTTTCATAACAACATGGAAAGGATGCATGAGGAGATCTATCAAAGGAAGCAACCCAAGAAAGAATTAAAAGACAAAAGAACACATGATTGTGATAAGTGAAAGAACATTAGATTCTGATGATCAAAGTGATCCATAAAGACTCTGTGTGATCTCAAAACCCTTTGGAGGGTAGATGGAAACAACAATGAGAAATCTACACCAAGTATTAAAGACATAGGTGAAAACATGATCACCTCTCAAGAAATTCCATGTCATAGGTCACTATGGGTCCAAGTCATAAATGTCAGTGGCTTGTCATGTTGTCACCACATGATGACGAGGAAATAATGATGTAATTTTGTAATTGTTGTAAATTTAAATATTCAGAATTCCAAGAGTCATATAAGGAAAAAAGAGACACATGGAGAAGTACTAAGGTCATATATAGACATCCAAAACTCATGTTGAGTTTCAAAATTCATTTGGAAGTCCAAAGGTTGCATAGAAGTCTAAAGGTCATTAGAAGTTGAAAAGTCATACGAGAAGTTCAAGAGTCATGGGGATATGATGAGTCATGCCTCTAGTTATAAAAGAAGCCTCATTACTCAAAGAAAGGACTTTTCACCTTGGCTTCTCCCACAAGGCATTAAAGAGATAGGGATAGCTCTTTTGGAGAGAAAGTAGTTCCTCCAGTGCTTCACTATTAGGCTAGTGGTGTTCATTGTACCCATTTATATTTGAAATTTCACTTAATACTTGAAGTCTATTGGGCCAACACATTTTCATGCATATATCATGGATGTTTTAAAACTAATCTTTAAATGTTTGCGGTTTATGTTGGCATTCACATGTACTACAGAAATTGAACTATTTCGGTGGATTTGGTGCTTATCTTGTTTAAAGTGTGTTGTGATTGTTATAAAAATCATTGCATCTACATGAAATATTTCACTTTATGACTAAAAATTCTTCCTTGTTTATTTGTGTGTCTCTTTACTAGAATAGTCATATTACTTTTATTTTAGTGAATCACTTTTTTTCCTCGCAGTGAAAGAACCTTGATACATTTGCAATTGAAAATTTTTCAAGGCACATTTGCTTGCTCATTCAAAAGTACACGTGCACTTCTCTCTTAGGCCAATTGCTCAAGCCAAGGAAAATCTTTAAGTAAATTTCAGACGGACCATATCCCAGATGGAACTCCTATACCAAACGATGTGAGGTATAACTGGGACTTCATATTGAGGAGATCCCCTGTATGTTGGTGGGATCCAACACCGTCAACATTTTGGCACTAGAAGGAGTGCATCCACATTTTTATGGATGATAATTTACATCAACCCAACAATGAACCATTTGGGAAAGGAAGTAATGGTTTGAGTTCAACTTCAAATCCTATTCCTAATATTGGATAATCTTCTCATCTTGGTTTGAAACAAACCTTTGAAGCTACTTACGATCAACTCTGGACACTCTAATCAATTACTTGTTAGATTGCAAGGGCTCTTGGATTACTTCCAGTTGCTCATAATATTCCTCATAATACAAGAAAGAAAGAGATAACACATACTGGTTGGTTTCATCAGTGGAATATTTGGTTATTTCCACCCTTGAATATTTAGAAGAATCTATAAAAGAGACAATTCAATAAGGGGACCTTCCACCTCTTAAGGAAGGTTTAGAAGGTGACAAGGGAGATTTTCAAAAAAAATTATGAAGAAAAACCTGATTATAATGAAGATTTGAAAGGTGAAGGAGAAGAATCTTCATATTCATAAAAGGAGGAGGAAGGAGGAGAAGAATAAATGGCTAATCAAGGCTTGTATTAGATGGCCCAAGGGCCACTGGCACTTCCAGATAATCTTTACTTCATTCTTAAGGATCTAGAGAAGTTTCTTTCAAAGTTTTATCTTTACAAGAAGACTAAAGCTAAAGATCATATTGATGATTTCTACATGAATTTATGAATGCTTGAGGTACGCTTTGATGATGTTGTTTGTAGAATTTTTCCATACACTTTAGAAGGTAGAGCATCTATATGGTACCATAGTCTTCCAACTAATTAAATTCATAGTTGGAGGGAGTTCAAGAAGTTGTTTTTAGAGAAGTTTGTGGATCATAAAACTCCCGCCATGATGTTAAAAGAAGTCAAGAACCTCAAGATTGGGGATAAAGAGAAAGTAGAGGATTTTAATCAAATATTTACCTATATATTGAACAAATTCCTTGCATAGGTGCAACCCCACGATACTATCACTAAATATTATTACATTGTCACCCTTCCAACCAATATTTCTATATTTGTTAAGGGAGTTGTAAAGGAGACATTGGCTTTAAATTTTGTAGAATCCATTGTTGTGTAGAAGGACTTATGTTCCATTGGATCGATTGAAGATCATGAGGATTAAAAAGTCTTTGAGGATTGAGGTAAGAAAACTCAAGCCTCTTCAACGAAAACTAAATAGAAAGATTATTTCAACATGGAAAGCTTGTCCAAATCTTTAAAGTTACTTACAAATGAAGTATCCAAATTAAAGAGTAAGTCAAAAAAGGCAACTACCAGCAGCAAGCATTCTATACCATTGTTCCTCAAGAGGAATAATAGTTCCCAACCAGTTAAATCTACTCGTAGTTCTAATGTGGTGTTTAACATCAAAATATCGAGCATGAACAACTTTTGTACTTTCCGTTAGGAGAAGCATCCAGAAAACAAATGCCCATAATGGAATCATAAATATGAACATTATGATGACTAATCATGTAGATGAATTATAAACAAAAGAGTAATCTAAGCAAACTAAGTAAGAAAATAAGACCACCGTGACCAAGTGTTATATGGAATTTGCATCTATGGATAAACACATTTTTCCTAGGTGGGTAGCTACACCTAGAATAATAGAAAGAAAGTAGTTTAACCTTTTCATATAGTAGATACATGATATGAAGGAACTTACTTGTAGTCTCTCGCTTCCTTGATCCCCTTTGAATTGCTCATGTCGCTCCCACTTGAACTAAATCCGCTTAATAGGTACCTCTGTCAACAAAAACAGAAACACATACATGATCTATCTACTATAAACCAGTGGAATCAAAGAAATTGAAACACATAATCATCATAGATATGAACAAGAATATGAGAAAAGGAATAAACTACTTATTAATGTAGAAGAAAGAGTTTCACCCAATACAGTTCGATCCTGTGCCACTCCTCCAGCTTCAGTCCAATCCTCGCCACATCAAAAGCATACCAATCTAACAACATAACATTTTGACATGAACTCAATTCTCAAACCAATACAATTTCCTTACAAACATCAGATTCTAGCCCCCTGATCACTATGATGAGTGCTCAATTTATAGGGAAATGGAGGTGGTTTTGTCATAAATTAGGGTATTGAATGGCCTTCCAAAATTGGAGTTAGTTTCCATGTAGCAAGGGATGAGAGGGTAAGAGGTTAATTGATCCATAACCTATCCAAAGTCTACCTTATAGGATGAGATAAGAGTTGGGCATCCTTCTAGAATGTTATAGAGTCCTAGAATATTCCCAAAATCCAATGTGAATTTCGCTCATTCTCGCCCAGCGCAGGTCAAAGAGGGCCTAAGTGTACTATAGTGTAGGCTTGAATGGGCCTACTTGCATTGCATCGTAGTTACCCTTGACCAAGGCTGCGCTGGTGTCCCAAGGAGGCATTTCAGTAAGGATTCAGGCTAAGAAACTTTCTTGGATGGAAGCATTCAATGTGATGACTTGTCTAGGGCATGTAAAAACTGAATTAGGGTTTGATGAGCCCTAATTGTACTGATATGAATGTTAGGAGTGATGTGCCCAAATATACCTATAACAATTGCCCCATAAAACATGAAGTCGAAAATGATAATGTCGAGTGATATGCTTTATGATGTGACGGGGAGGATCTGAAGTGGATGGTGACCTACATCGATTACAATACATAACATCATGATATTTTGAAATTTTCATGAATGGCTAAGGGAAGGCATACCCATACTCATGATATAAACTTTCAATTACATGTACATAGATAGTCGTCTATAGATATATACCCATGATAGGATGACCATCCATGTAAAGCCATTATACAGATGATTTAGTTCTCTCCTAAAATCGTAGCCTGGATGATGAAACTAGATCCGATGTCTTCTATCTAGTCCAATTTTTCACTCAAGTACGAGTCTAACCATGTGAAAATATGATCTGAAGTTGAACACAGGAAGAAACCATTTGATTACCAACCAATGATGTAAGCCATTAACATACATGAGAGAGATCACTGATAATGATAATGATTCTCACGGTACTATAGTACATTCTGCATGGTGTGAATAGATGTTTTGATGTCGAATACCATAAAAAGTATTTTGGTCAAAGGCCTGTGATGTCAACCCATTGCCGGAAGCGAGAAACTTTCCATTAATGTATGTAAGCCTCAAGGTACTGGAATGGTGTTTCTAAGTCAACTTCTTGGATAATGTGCTATGTGATGTTTTAACGAGCCTAGTGAAGGTGAAACTCGATCTTGTCATGATGGAAAAGTTTGCACTATTTGATGTTTTAATGAGTTTAACGACAATGAAAACTCAACCCTTTTCATATTTAGAGAGTTTGAAAAGGGACAAAAAGAAAACTCCATAAGTTCTTTTTCATAAATTTGTCTCTCAAATCTGAAAAGGCGTAAAATAATACAAGAGAGAACCTGTTGACCATGTTTGATCAACATATTCCTTTTTCATAAGTAGTCTATCTCAATCCAGAAAAGGGTTAAACTTATACTGAGTATATGTTGCTTCCAATACGTTTAAGAGCTGAAAAGGACAAGCACTCGACAATCTTTTCATATTTCGAGAGTTTGAAAAGAGCTTAAAGAGGACTCCACTTAGAGGAACGAGTGGTGTCTAGGATAGAAACTAGTTGTGGTGATGTTGGAACTTCTCAAAACATGTTGATTTATGTGAAGAGGCTGGCTAGTAATACTACTAATTGCAACTATTTCTAAAAAAGGGTAAAACAACCAAGTGAAATCTTATAATCGGCCAAGCAGATAGTGACAATGGAAGGATAAAAACCAAGGCTCATCTGACTGAAGAGGCTGATAGAATGGAAATCATGAGGGTTAAAATGGAGATGGGTTCAGTTTTACACAATCTTGAACCATAGAAAACTATTCTTGGATTCAGTTTCATGTTTACACAAGCTTGAAACAAAAACTATGCTTGAATTCAGTTTCATGTTTACACAGGCTTGAAACCAAAAACTATGCTTGAGATTGGTTTACATGCCCCTAACATGATGACTTGATTCTAAGGGCATGCCCCCAAGCTTCTTTACATTCACCTAAGTAGACTACTTGTGGCTATCAGGTGGATGGAATGATGTTTCATTTATGAGATCAAGTGAAAGACTCGACTGGGATTTTACGAGATGTAATCAAAGACTCGTATTGGAACTTTGCTCTAGGGGACCTTGTTTCATTTTTCAATGAGCTTGACACAAGACAAGGAACTATGCTCTGGGACTTGTTTCATTTTTTAATGAGGTTGACATAGTAAAATAAATTTCCTCATATTCCTTGTTTCTTTTTTTAACGATCTTAACACAAGACAAGGAACTATGCTCATACCCTTTGTTTCATTTTTTAACGAGGTTGACACAAGACCAGGAACTATCCTCATATTCCTTGTTTCATTCTTTAACGAGCTTGACACAAAACAAGGAACTATGCTCATACCCTTTGTTCCATTTTTTAACGAGGTTGAGACAAGACCAAGAACTATCCTCATATTCCTTGTTTCATTTTTTAACGAGTTTGAAACAAGACAAGGAACTATCCTCATGATTCCTTGATCACGACCCATAAGAGGTCATGACTTCCAAGAGGTCTTCATCAGATGGGAGAATAATGCTCTGGAAGGGATATGTAGAAAGCAATCCATTAGAGAGATATGGTTCCAATGCCCCCAGTACATAATGCACAACATCACGAAATTGATCGTTAGTTGATGTAGGCATGGAACAAGTTGCCATATAATTGACCCATTGCAAGGAAGATACCATTGGGTCAAAAGGACCATTTAGGGAAGATGGTTGAATGGAAGCCATATTTGGACCTGGAAATGAAACAATTATGCCTTCATCTGGGAAACAGATCACTTGAAAGAGTGTTGAAAAAATAGCTCCCATGTAATAAACATAGTCACGCCCAAGAAGTAAATTGTAATCTAAAGGGCCTGAGATCACCATCACATTGAGATAAACAATATTTCCTCCCAAAGTAATAGGAAACTAAGGAAGGATCCCTAATGGTTGATTGGTTCCTTTGTTAAAAGCCAACAGATTTTGGGTAACAAGCGTAAGTGGCGGTGAACCGAGCACCTACCGGGCAGTGGAGGAAAGGATACTCACAGATGCACCTTCATCTATAATAGTGCCAGATACAGTCATATTATAAACCTGTACTATGATCTAGAAAGGCACATAAGAAGGAAGATGACATCCTTCCAGTCGATTCCAATCAAAGGAAGTGACCAAACTACTTGGAGGGGTTACCATAAGAATGGAAAAATTAACCCCTTAAGTTACGAGAAAGGGAGGATTTTCCTCTTGTCTTGAAGGAACAAGAGGGTTTCCTCCAAGCTCATTGGAATATGATGAAATGAAAAGAACCTGAGCGGTATCATACTCACTCTCTGCGAGAAAGGTACGATTAACTAAAAGTGAAATCGGGTCAACGTTTTCCTCGGCCTATGATTGGTCAGGTATAGCCTCATGGTATTCACATTCAGAGAGAGTAGGTTTGACCGATGATTGATTTGGGTCAGTCACTTCATAAACTAGTGAAGGATTAAGGGAGAGTCTCCTATAACCAAATGGAAGTCATTGTGGAGAAACATGATGGTTATCCAACACTTTTTTGGCTTCATATAGATAGGGACAAAGGTGAATGGGGTGATTCCATTCACATAACCTATAGGGAAACTTAACTTTACCCTTATTTCCATGAACTTTACAACCACTAGTTGATGGTGTGTCACCAACATGATCTCTAGAAGTTGATGACATAGGATGATGTGAATGAGAAGACAATTCTTCTAAGATATAAGGAATACTAGAACAATTTCGAAAAATATAGTTTCCCGTACAAAGTTTGGAATGATATCGAAGTTTGTGAGGCTTATCGGATAGTTTCTCATTAGACGCTGCATTCAAAGAAATGGTTTCTTGGTTGCCCACTACTGAATTTTCTTCTTCTTCTTATCCACCTGGTTACTAGTGTTAATACTTTCACTAGGTGAAGACGAAAAAGGGGAGGAAGAAACAACCGATGAAGAAGGTCAAGTGTCAACTTTAGGATCAACTAGAGGTTGATTTTTTCCAGGTGGAGGAGTACTTGATTGTGGAGAAATCACAACATTTTGAACTAAGGAGGCTGAAAACAACCATACTAGAAAGCCAATGGTAAATCTCGGAAGGGATAATGTAGCCATATAAGGAGCACTAATATTTCCGAAAGGAGGAAAAGGACTAGGATTCCCATCAAAAGGAATTCCTTGATCGGTGGAATTAGGAGTTGTTGCCATATGTCTCAACCTAATATCAACTAAGGAGTGATGTGGAGGATGTTATCAGTGGTCAATTAATCTTATTTTAAGTAAAATAACATAACAAAACAAAAGAGGGATAATCTAGGAAAAAAGATTACCAAGTAACTGTGAATTGCAATACACTGCCTCAGTAAACCAAGGACTTAACATACGTGCAGTCAATCTCCCCAAATGCCATTTTTGGTGTATCACAAAATACAAGGCAACTGACTCAGTTACCTATGGATGGATAGCAACCTAATGTAGTCCTCCCAAATATACTCGAAAGTACATGGAGGCCCAATCCATGTTAGTGTTGTCTAATGTGAAATCTCACAGTGAGAGCATTCCTTTATACTTTTTGTACTATAACACCGCCAAATATACCCTAAAGTATGTGGACGAGCTACAATATACTTACATATGTGGAATGACGTATCACACTCGGAATGTATCGCAAAAAATTAATGATAGCTGTTATGTTTTATGACACCAGAACACATCTCTAGCTTAGAACCTATAAATGTTATTTGTTAAGTGATAATGCTCCATTAGGTTAATTGAGATAAATTTTAAGTTGATCTTGTTTAAGATTTTATCTTTTAGGTTCACTGCATGATGTCTTTGAAATTCCTAGAATGAAACTATGATGAGAAAAATTCCTTTCATTTTATTTGAACAATGAAAACCTTAACTACAAGGGATAGAGCAATCAAATTCTTTGATCAAAGAGAATAGAGCACATCTAATGCAACTTTCCGTATACTATTCCTACAAGCAGACACAAACCTCTAAACGCATAATGAATTTTTTTCTTTTCATTTCCCTTAATGTTTAGATGAACAAAAGGAAACTAAATGCACATAAAATCAATCAATATTTTTCGCAAGAAACGAAGACTTTACGATAATTCCTTTTTCAAAGAAATGAAGACTTTACGAAACTTCCTTTTTAGAAACGATTAATAGATTATAAGCTACCTTTGAGAATGAATTGATAAAGAAATCACTGAAGAAACACTAAACAATCAAGGCAAAGTATAGCTAGGAGGAGAAATACAATTTGATTTCAAAACCATAGGAAACATTGATCTTTCAACAAGAAAAAATAGAAGCAACTTTGGAAAAATCAAGCCAAAGGTGGGCTTTTTAGCCTAAGAGGGATCAACACAGGATAGAGTGGGAGACAGTGCACTGTCTTTAAGCTAGGGCTGCTCTACAACACACTTTGTCAATACCAACATTGCATTGGTGGCAGAGAGTCAAATCAGGAGACATTCAAGCACAATTTTTGACCAAAAACACTTCAAGAAAGCTGAAATAAGATAAATGAAGTAAAGAAAAGTCTACTAGGGTGTAATACAATGAGGATAAACTACCAAGAATGACAGTTGTTCCCCGGTATGGTCGCCAATTTGTTATATGGAATTTGCATCTACAGATAAACAAATTTTCCCTAGGTGGGTAGCTACACCCAGAACAACAGAAAGAAAGTAGTTTAACATTTTCATATAGTAGATAGATGAGATGTGTTAGGTTCCTATACCAATAGGTTTCATTTTTCATGATTGAATGAAGAAGTGCCAAATATGTTCATCCTTTCCATGCTGCAAAGGTTCCATATTTTGAAGAGTTTCACTATGAATAGTTGTTTGACTCTTATCATGGTTCATGATTGGCCATACAACTTAATCTTGGCCAAATTCATGTTTGAATTTACTTGTCATATAATAGAGAATAAAGTTCTATCCAACAATTCAAGCTTGGCAAATGACTAGATAGGTAGAGAAGAAAAAGAGCCCAACTGTTTAATCTAGGCCCTTGGAAGAGATAAGGGTAGATTTAGATAGGAGGGAAGCTAAAAGAAAAGAAGAGAATCAGGGTTTGCTAGTTCAAATGCACCCAAGGAAGAATGAAGAAAAATGTTAGGTGGACTAGGCTGGGTAAGTAGTTTTGATGTTGCAGAAGCAGTTGCAAGAGTGATCTTCTTTCTCTAAAATAATTCATCTTTTATGAATATTATGAATGCCATGGAAATGTGTGGTGACAAATTAGATGTTGCATGTCTAAATTCCCCTCATTTCCCGCACAACAATCACTTACTAACATCCCACTAGGTTATTGAGATCTGCTCAAAATCCCTAGACCATTCCATTCCAGGTGAAAGTTTCAGCAAAATAATGTTTTCTCCATGGGCTAAGAAGCCACATTTCTTGTGTAAAATCTTTCTTCTTATGACCCTTCCTGTAGCCTAAGTTTTCACTTTTCAAGCTTAGTGCTTTGCTTAAACATCATACCTTTCATATTAACATTCTAACTTTATTATATAGTCCCCATGTAATATTTTCCCCTCCCATACTATGTAAAATACATAAAAATCCCTAAAAATCTAAATATCCCGACTCCCAGCTCAATACAGCCATACACTAAGTTTTACGAGAGTTATTGGTCCACCCAGGGCAAATAACAACCCTCCACGCGCTTCACCGGGAGTTTTTTGACCTTTGGTTAAACAAATAACCACAATTGCGAACATAAACCATATAAAAACCCCGCTAACCAAAGTTTGAAAGCCCGCGAAACACATAATTTCGTTGATTTATTATGGTGGCTCCCGTGCCATAGCCGCCTACCATTTCCACTCGCCGCCAGCCGTTCGATCATCGCCTGCAAATCCAACATCTCTCGGCGATATCGGAAGCCCTTATTTGCTCAACGATAGCATCCAGGGGATGGGCGGTATTTCCACTGTATGAGGGACGCGTGTCAGCTTCCCTGCATGATCAGAGCCTCCCCTTCAAAACCACCCTAGCCCAAAGGCGGTGCGGGGAATACCGCTTACCGCCCTACTACCCCCCCGCTCACGTCATGCCCACGTCATCTGCTGATGTCACTCTCATCGCCTCCTATCTGTCCGCCATGTCACATCCTCATCATCTGCCCACGTTAGTGCCATGTCACCTGCTTACGTCACCACCTCACCTCCCTGTCACTCGCCACGTCATCCGACACATCATCTTCCATACCCCACTACATGACAAATAGTTTCATCATGCTGACGTCACGCGACCAAATGCGCCAAAACCTGCCAAAGTCAATCTTTTTGTTAAAAAGGGCCGAGAATGTCGTTTTCATTTACTTTTGTCTATTTTCTCTGTGCAAAGTCTGCATGCTAGTTCACGTTCAAAGGAAACTACTCACCACAGAGCATGCTTTCAAGCCAAAAATACACCTCACTCAGTCCTCTAGCGCGGTCTACCACTTGCAAATTGCCCCGTCCACTGTTAAAATAGGTATTGACCTGAACTTTCCTTTCAAACCCTGTTTTCTCGAATTTCTCTACAATATTCCCCAAAAGAACCCGAATTTGAATAAAAAACCATGCTACCTTCGACACTGTACACTGTAACTACTCTGTTGCCTATTTTTGCTGAGAAATTTTGCAAACCCCGGCCCCTTCTATAAATTTCATCCACTATGTTGAACTTGAGTTCATTTTTAATTTGCATTCACTAAAAATGAAAAAGCCCTGAACTATCCTATTCATTTGTCACTCAAAAGCTCTGCAAAAGTTTCATTTCCCATTGCAAATCTTACTTAGCAAGTTAAATACACTTTTCTTTAGTCCCCAAATCTTTGAGAAAACCCCTCAACTATCTCTATTTTGTTGCAGCTAAAAACTCTACAGAACTTTGTTGTTTACTACAATTTCTACCCAAAGTCAATTCTGACTTAAATTTGGTCTGCAAAACCCTGAGAAAGGCCTCACATATATCATTTTATCTACTACTATTGGACAGACCCGATTTCAACTAAAATATCACTGATAAGTTATCAAAATGGAAACCCCTGCTCCAGTAGCCCTCAATATATCCCCTCTCAATGCACCTCACAAGGAATTGGAATGGTTGCCCTTAGCTGATAGGGATTTTCAAATCCAGGACCTAGCTAGTAACAGAAACCATCTCCAAGCATTCTGTGAGCTCAGAAACAGTTACCTAAGCCAAAATGATTTCTATGGGATATGGGAATCAAATTTACCCATGTACTACCTCCCCTCTGTCAATGTTTTCCCTGAGATAATTCACCCTTGCTGTGAAATCTATGAACCAACCCAAAGGGCAGTCAAAATTCCATCTGGAACTACTCTTTTTCATATAACTCTTGACTCCATAAATCAAATGCTAAACTTCAAACCAACTTAGCTTCGGTTTCCTCTTACTATGAAATTATTGCTTGATGAAGGTCCCAAACTCTCCAGCTCAGGGATAACTCGAATTGCCCAAGTATTCATGAAACCAAGTTGTCAGCCTACAGAGCCACCTCCTTTTCACTATGCATGTTTTAATGAAGTGGGTAAATTAGTTGTTGATATGATATCTTATATCCTGGGGTTCAAGACAAGTGAATATATTGATGAAACTACACTCGTCTTATTATCCATATTCACTCCAGGGCAGCCCCCTACTGCCAAATACAACTATGCTAAATTCATTGCCAACAAGATCCATGACCAACTCTTGAATCTAGACAGGGAGGGAGTCTTCAAGTACTCATCCTACATTTATCATCTGCTCCTCTATTATCAGCCAGACAGTTTCCAATTTCCCATTAGAAAATTGGACTCTAAAGGATAAAAGAGGTCTGTAATTTTTTGGACCTCAGTCTTTCATGAAGTCCACAACTCTCCTTACTCTTACTTTGATTTTATTGACATGTTTGTCTATCCAGCCTCTTCTCTACTGATGAGGGCTCCTCCCCCTAGATTATCTTATGATATGCAGAAAATATTACAGCTCTCCAAAAGCTACAAAATAGGTGACCGGTACTTATACTAGAATCACATTGAGATCAGGATATATGGCTGTGAGCTGTGCCCCTACAAGCTGCCAAAATATGTGCCAATGAGACTGTTTGCCTTGGAATATTTTCGGGAATTTATCAATTCATATTTTATGCATTTTCATAGTACCAAGAAAAAGGCTCAATTGAAATTAAGAGACCAGTTAGGCCCCTACATCATGAACAAAAAAGAAGGATGGAAAGAGGCCGACCAGATATTGGGTGAAAAAATCAGATTAAAGAGGAGCTTTTGGTGGGTATCCCATGACCCAAATGGCTTTATCAATGCAAGAAAGATAAAATATAGGCTGTCAGCCTATGAACATTGCAACATCCTTGAAATAGAACAATTTTCCAACCAAGATGAGTGGGTAGAAGGCACATTAATTGAACAAGTCACTGAGGAAGAGAAAATGGAACAAAATATGAAAAATCTTGAAAAGACTCTTGACCTAGATTTGTTTGGGCAGGTTTCATTCAAAGTGCCACAGCAAACCGGAGAAGGCACATCAACTGCTGCAGCGTCATAACAAGATGCCCAAGAAAGGACTACACCAATAGCAGGGACAACAAAGGGAAAGGAGGTAGTAGATACAGAGAAAGAAACAATGATAGTCCAGCCAACTACCTCAAAGGAATAGGGTCAAGGGCAAGCCCCTTCACTACAGACAGAGGCACCATAGGTACCAGCATTACAGACTCCTCTCAATGAGGAAAGGAGCAAGAAAAGGGACAGAGAAGAGACCACACCTGCAAGTGGATCAACAGAGAAGCCAGGGGCCAAAAGGCAAAGAGTAGATCCTTTACCTAAAGAGGAAATTATTGAAGAAATCACAGAAAGCCCAAGAGAGGAGAGGGAAACTAGCCAACAGACATCCACCAGCTCTCACAGGCAAGAAATGGAGAGGCAGCATGGTATGGAAGTTTCCTCCTTAAGGTCGCAAAGTAGGCAACGTTCTGATATTAAAAGAACATTCATGGACAGTAAGGCCCAGAATGAGCCATTGAGAATGCAGCTTTATGATCAATTTCTCAAAATGACACCCTCCAATCAGCAAAGACTAATGGCAACATATGAAATTAAGGAGGAAAAAATGATCTTAAGTCATTTTAGACCTAAAGTTCAGTAACCACAATCAACAACTGACTATATAAGAACAAATTTAGAGGTCCTTGCTAAATATATACACCCAATGGACCAAATCGAGTTGCATAAACAAACAGGTGAAATGGTCTATGCTACATTGGCAGACAAGGCAATGCTGGCCCACCAATTGAAGGAGTCATTAAGAAATACATCTGCCCAATTGGATTTGGAAAAGATATCTTCCTTGGCTAAAGACAATAGAATAAAGACCTTGGAAGAGATAATTATTGAGCTGGGGCATGATCCCAAGGATGCCAAGGGCATCAAACCACTGATAAAGAAAAAGGAAGAAGATATTGCTGCACTTAGGAAGCAATTGAAGTTTCCTATCACCATGCACCCACAAACTACAGAACTTGCATAAGAAAAGGCAGAAGAAGACATGATGGATTTACTGATGAGGATGAATCAAAGGTTAACTGAAATAGAGCAAGAGTTGGAGAAAGCATTACAAGCCAAGCAGGGAGATTTGACCTCCCAGCCACTTGAAACAACTCCAATAGTTACCACTGCTCCCCCCACAATCACAACAGCAATTCCTCCCACTATCCCAACATCAACAATAGGTACATCAGCCGTAGATGCTTCAGCAACAGTAGCAACAACAGGACCATATACCAGCATGAGCATGGAAGAATTGATGAAAGCAGTAAAAGAGCTAGAAGTCCAAATGTCAGAGCTTAAAGAAGCAAAAGAAAGGTTGGCCAAGCTAGAGGTAAGCTATGAAAAATCTAAAATAACTGTGGCAGAGAAAACCAGAGAGGTAAAGGCCTTGGAGGATAAGGTGAAATCATTGGAAAAATATCTCACTCTTCATAAACCTCTAGCAGGAACTAAAACAATTTTGTGGACCAAAATTGGCCAGTCTATCACTGATAAATGGCAATCAATTCAGACGATCCATGAGCAAATTGAATTGATAGAAAGGGCCCAAGTAGAGATTCAAAAGGCCAGAGCATCATTGGGAAACATGCCCGAGTAGGCCAATAGACTAATTCATTTTTTGAACACTCACACCAGGGAACAACTAGTAGCTCTGGAGATCAAGGATAGAACAAGCACTATTTTGACAGTGAAAAAGGTGCTAACCATGAGGAATTTTATACATAATCTGGAAAGAAAGTGCCAAGAAATTCAAATGGAAATAAATGCCTTCACAGAGAAGTTTACAGTCTTGCAGCAGAAGGGTCTACCCAATTTCTTAACCAGCAATCAAAGACTATTGACACATGAACAATATGCTCACAGGGTAAATACATATGTTTCCAATCAGATCACAGCATCATCAAGCACTTCAGAAAACATAGGACCTCCCTCTGGACAGAGCTTATATGACAAGTTGGAAAATCTGTTCTATATCGAACATGAAATAAATCATCTTTTTGAAGTCCAGCCCAACTTCTACAGGTATACTGAAGCTGATGAAACATTAATAAAACTGCAAAGACACCAGTTGCCAACAGATCAATGGTGGCAGAGCATGTTCGAGGTTTTACCATATCATAAAGGTGAAGACGACAGAAAAAGGGAGTCAAGCTGGGACTATAATGCATTAAAGCAGAATCAAGCACAAATGAAGGAGCCAAGATAGTAATGCAGGAATGCAAAATAAAGGGACAGCTACTAGCCGACTCACTCAGTTCAAAAAAGTCAAATATCTCTGACCAACTGAACAGCCAGCACACCAATATTTACTTCTGAATTTGTTTCTCTCATTTACTTCTCCTGTAAAGTAGATGAATGAAGTTATTGCGGGATATTTTTCCATAAGATATTTTGTAACTCCTTTTTTGTATAAATACCTCCCCAAGAGATGTATTCGGGGTTGGTGATATCTCTTCTGGAACTGTATTGTAACTCTGAGAACTCTTCTGAATAAAAGGCAGCTGGAATGCATTGTTGATGAATTGAACTCTTTGGATGTGGGATTAATGACAGTGGACGATGTTGCAGAATTCATGAATTACTTCATGGATCAATAAGTCTTTTTAACTCATGTCTTACAGTTTTTGTGTTTTTATATATCATTTGTGTTCATAATCTTAACATCAGGGAAAAAGAATAACCCAGAACTTACTTCACTGTACTTTGTGTTCAATCTTTGTTGTTTTTTACGTTTTCTTCATAAACTAGCATAAGTAGGAATTCTTTATTGCTCTTGTTTCCCCTGGTTCTTACACCTTGAGTATACTTAGGAAACTCTTAATTGCTCCCTGAAATATTCATTCACTTTCCCTCTGCTAGCATGATGAAAGACTCTTAATTGCCTTTCACCCCCTGACCTCCATGTCCATCTAATTTTAGTTTATAAATTGCTCCACGATCTAATTATTTTGCTCTGTAGTACCTCCTCTGTCAAAGGATAACCATATCCAACAGTATACACTCATAGACTCCATAGCCCAATGGACTGAACTTCTCAAACTTTCACCCCGTTTGATTGAAAATCATCATGCAAAAATCAAAACAAAACCCTGTACATCATAACTAGCCTAAAATACCTCAAAACAAAGCTAAATTATAAAGAGAGAGCCCTCTCTGGGTACAGATTGGCTAGAATCCGTACCTAAAAGATTGGTCTATGGTTACCTCGGCCGTATCCCCTCCTAAGAGCTTTCCTAGGGGACAACCTGAGCGATAACAAGATGAAGGAACTTACTTGTAGTCTTTCACTTCCATTATCCCCTTTGAATTGCTCCTGTCACTCCCACTTGAACTAAATCTGTTCAATTGGTACTTGTGTCAATAGAAATACAAACAACAAACGATCAAAGAATACATGATCTATCTACTATAAACCAATGTAATTGAAGACATTGAAACACATAATTATAATATATATGAACAAGAATATGAGAAAAGGAATAAAGTATTTATTAATGTAGAAGGAAGCGTTTCACCCAATACAGTTTGATCCTGTGCCACTCCTCCAACTTCAGTCCAATCCTCACTACATCAAAATCACACCAATCCATTAGCATAACATTGCTTGACATGAACTCAATTCTCAAACCAATGGAATTTCCTTACAAACTTCAGATTCTAGCACCCTGATCAATATGATGAGTGCTCAATTTATAGGGAAATGGAGGTTTTTTTTGTCATAAATGAGGGTATTGAATGACCTTCCAAAATTGGAGTTAGTTTCCATGGAGCAAGGGATGAAAGGATAGGAGGTTAATTGATCCATAGCCTATCCAAATTCGACCTCGTAGGATGAGATAAAATTTGGGCATCCTTCTAGAATGCTTTAGAATAAGAGAATATTCCCAAAATCCAATGTGAATTTCGCTCATTCTCGCACAACACAGGTCAAAGAGGGCATAAGTGCACCGCAGTGCAGGCTTGAATGGGCCTACCTACATTGCAGCGCAATTACCCCTGACCAAGGATGCACTGGTGTCCCAGGGAGGGATTTCAGCAAGGCTTTAGGCTAAGAAACTTTCTTGGATGGAAAAATTCAATGTGATGACTTGTCTAGGGCATGTAACAACTGAATTAGGGTTTGATGAGCCCTAATTGTACTGATATAAATGTTGGAAGTGTTGTGCCCAAATAAAACTGTAACACCAAGGAAAGTGCATGTGTCAGGAACTTGGTAAATGTTTTTGGCATCACATACAATGTTGAAAAACAAAGTCTTGATCAACCACCAATGAGTGAGGCTCCTCCACAACAAATGACTAGTCAATACAATTTAAGGAGCAAAGGACCAATTTCTGAGCAAGAGTTGAAAAATTCCCTATGACCACGAACAACTAGATAAATATTTACCATAAATATCGTCCTTTTGCAATTTTAATTGCCAGGACTAACATTCATTGCTCTCGATCACATAATATATGTACATTGTATAACATGTAAGAGAAATTTATTAAAGTTTTTGAGGTAGCCAAAATAGAGTTTGATGATCCCAAAGAAGTTGGAGCACTTTCCAAGCTATTTAGTGATAATAAATACGCAAAATCCTCTTTCAATTGGAATGGTCATTTCCTTGTTAACATAGATCATTGAGATCCAAATCAATTTTATTCTCACTCAACCCTGACTTTTCAAAAACTAATTGAGAAGAAACACATAGATCAACTTATTCTTGTTCTTGAAAAATCTCCATTTGAATTGAAAAGTTGGATGCCAAGAGAAAGGAACAATTAAAACCTTATACCTTTCTGTGTGTACAAACCCTTCGTAATTATCTCATAATTTCTATGATGCAAATAGACTACAAAAATACTAGTCTCTCTGTCTTCTTGAACATCGAGCCTTAGTACTTTGAGTTTACATTTGTTTCTCTTAATCATGTGGTTATAAAATGACCATATGCTGAAATAATTTTATCCACCATGAATTTTCAATTAATATAAGATTGAACAAGAACTACTCTACAACACTATAATAATTATGACAAATCATTGTGCATTCAAATATATCTTATGGGCATTAAATAAGGCTAAAAATAGGTCTGTAAAAGTAGTTGCTCTATTATATAGCTTCAATATAGGTTCATAATGTCTCAACTTTCTAGTTCCAAAAATCATATGCTTAAAAATCTATGATTTGTGTACACATCCATAGATGTTTTGAAAAAAATGGAATTGAACATATACCCTTCAGATTTCCTCGAAAATCCGTCTATCTTCTAACAAATTTGCAAAAAATCCCTGGCTAGACCCAACAGGGCCCATCCTGCAAAAAACCCAAGTCTTGGAATTTTGAATTTCATCTCCATTTTCCTAGGATCAGAGCCCGAAATTCACTAACTGTAAATGCCCACAAAATTTTGATCATTGTGGATCATGATGTCACAAAATCTAACCCTGATATACTGTTTATCAAGTAGACTCTGAGTAACTCTTTCAAACCAATATTTTGGTTGAGGCTTAGCCTCCTCGACCTGAGAGTGCTCTCTCAATAGGTTTAAGATTTTTGGTTAATGATTAGATGGGAAACTCTAGGAACAAAATGGACAAATGTATAACTGGTTGAATGGTTGAATCAAATATTAGTAAGCATCTATTGGGCTATGGAGTCAAGATAGTCTTCAACAAAACAACATGATCAACAAAACATGGAAGTCAAGGCACTTAGAGTTTACGTTTATAAATGAAATAGTAACACAATGAATCAACACAGTTTACAAGCATGTGAAGGAAGTTAGAGTATTTTCCAATGAATTCTAAGAATCACAAGTTCATATCACTACAAATAAGTAATTGAACAAGGCCATAAGAATATCAAACACATAAACTCCTTGTGAATCTTGAGTAGTCAAACTGATCTATGTATTAAGTTTGAAAAACCGCAGTTTCTTACAATAACACAACTTTATTTTTCTAATGAAATTACCAACCCTTAGGAATTTGATTCTCAAGCTTGATATAGAGTTTTACAACCTTTAATACTATGATCCATCTTTAGGGGAATTCGAATAGCTAACTTTGACACCTATCTATTCATAAAACAAACTACTTAATTACAATTTGACAGCGAGCTGTCTTTAAGAGTCCTAATACAAATAGGAGTGAAACTCCTAAAAAATGCTTTCAACAACCTTATATATGACTTCAATACATTCTTTAATCAAATACCAACCCATGTCTTCGAGCTTGATGATGTCCACAATGCTGTTACAAAACCTGTTGAATCATGACCTAACTTTCCTGAAAACTAGGAGACAGAGTTCCTCCTTTTAAGGCCCTTAATATTTTATGCTTATCTTCGAGTAGTTTTGCTGGTGTACATTTGGAATGCATTAATAATCCATTAAAACATCATTTTCCACTTGTGAAAAATGAAAACTCGAATATATGGAGGAAAGGATAAAACATGACTATGCTACAAAAATATTGTATTTTCGTAGCACAACCTTTATATCACCTATGAAATAATTCTTTGAACTTTGCTTTCTACACCACTACCATTTGAAACTTCATATATGATCCCACTTCTACCAGCAACTTCAAAATTTGAAATTAATCAAACCTTACCTCCGGAAAGCATCTATAAGTGCTAAATGATCATCTTTAGTAGTTTTGTAGCGCACTACGAAACTGCTGTGTATTTTCTTTTTCAACATGACCTTCAAAAATCTATATTTTGGGAGTTTTTAAAAATTCTATGAATACTGATATGATCAACCAAAAATCAAAACCACTTACCCTTATAAGATGTTCTTCTTCATAGTTTCCTTACTTTTATATGCCAAAACATTTTTAAGATATATCCTTCACTACCCTTTTTCATCATCTTGTTTCATTATTGTTGTAGCCCCTTTTCCAGATTTTGTTAATTGTATTTCTAGGTCTTTAATTTGTCTCTTCAATCTCCTGTTAGCAGCTCTCAACTGAGCATTAATCCTTCTTACAAATCTGGCTTCTTTGATTGCAGGAACAATCCAGGTAAGTACTGATTTTCACTGTTTACTATTTCTAGTTTGGAAACTTTTTGAGCTTCCCAAAGAGCCTTCATCCTTTTGAAATCTGCCCTTTTAGCAACACGCCCTCTTTCTCTCACTATTAGTCTAGAAATTTCATTGTCAGCAGCTTTTAACCTTTCTTCCATTACCTCATAACTGGCCTTTTCTATTTGAGTGGCACGAAATGTGTTTTTGTCACCTTTAGGTCTTGGAGATGGAAAGTCTATCAACTCTTCTTGAAAAACAGAGGCTTCTTTTGTTCTTCGCAACTCAATATTGGACTCTTGCATCTTCTTGGATTTCCTGGTTCAGGGTTTTTTGGGTTTGAAAACATATGATGTAACATCATCCTCAAATTCCAATTTCTTAGAGGGTTTCATTTTCTTTGACTTTCCTTGATCAAATTTTATCACATCTGCCTATACCAAAGGGGATTCTGCAATATCAATGGCTTTTAAAATATCATTTAAATCACCCTTCAAGCTTGAACCTTCTCCCGAGATCAATGTTTTACCTTTCTCCTTTGCAATTTGACTTCTAGTCAATCTCCTTTGAAGTGGTTTTTGTTGGTTGACTATTCTTGTGTCATTCCTTTAACCTCAGATATCTTTTCCTTTGTAGATTTAGGAGTTTCAAGAATGACTACTGGTGTTTTTCTTACTTTCTCTTTAGCCTTCTTCCTAGGTTTCAACTTAACATACCTTTTTTCCCTGGACATTACAGACTTGTTGGTTTCTGTTGATGGAGTTCCTTTAACCCTAGGGCTAATGTCTACACCTTGTTTTCTGCCCCAAAGTCAGATAAAAACAAAAACGAAGACTAATATTTGTTGATCCTTTTGAGTATATGTAGAACTATTAGTTTAATTAAACCATGATGAAACAGGGAAGTTTCACATCCTTGATATTTCAACTGTACTTTATCTGCCATCTTAGCTACACTTCGAAATAAGAAGTAAGGAAAATCTAAAGAAATCATACTAGTAAAATGTAACAGGAGTTTAAAATGATATGAATAAACATTTTGATATCTGCCTTCATAGGTAAAATAATGTTGAATGTTGAAGTGCAAGTTGGCATCGCTATCCTTGATGTCTTGGAACTGCCTTAGTTAAGTCGGTTTCTAAAAACTCTGGCTTTAGAAACACCTTACATTGTTCCATGTTGAATCTGAAGTTTTTGAACCATGTATCTTGCCCCTAGGAATCTCAGTCGCCAAAGATATGACCTTTAGAGAAATTTGCAAGTTCAGGATTCTGACCTTTGTTCTTGAGTCAGTGAAATTTAGTTCAAACTCCTTTGTCACCTGAGTATGTCCTCCTTGCAATTTCTTACAAAACTTCTAGCATCCTGCTTTCTTGAAGACTTCTACAACTGATTTGTCTTTGACTAAGACCTCAGTGCTTTTAGGCTCTGTTCTAAAACAATGACCAGACTTGTGACGTTTCTTCTCCTCTGTCATCTTTCCTTCTGAATTCCTGTAACAAAACCGACCTCGCTTGAAATTCTGTTGATCAACCTCGCTTGCCAATGGTGGTTAGACTCACCTGAGTTATGGATGAGGAAAACCTTGGTGAAAATTTACCAAAACTTACTGCTCAAAAAAAATTCTGTTTGAGGGTCTACATGCAAACTAAAATGATGAGAATAGCTAGCCCTTTCGAATTTGAAATTATCTTTTATAATGAGCTCTAAATTTGAAATGATGAGTTTGGATGGACACATGCTTAAGGACTGACTCCTAGTTGACACCTAATAATGAAATTTTAACAGAATATTAACATATTAATGTTTGACAAGACTGTTCTACGAATCCGCAGTTTGGTAGCGCGTAGGGAAAAGTGCTACGAAAAGAGCAATGTTTTTCGTAGCCCAAAACAAACATTTTACATTGTTTGTGCTATGAAAGCATAGTTTTGAGGCTAATTCCAAAAATTTTCAAAATGGCTTAAGCTATGAGTTTCTAAAAAGAATGTAAGACTCATGAAACATGTAAAAAGGATGTTAGACTTCATTTGGATATGAAAAATGAAACCTTTGAGACTCCTAACCTATCACCTACCCATTGAAACATAGGGTGACTTGACACATATCTAAGACCATGACTAGGAACACTGTAAATCTCTATTTTGGTGATAACAGTGGCTCCACTTGGGATAGTGTACCCCTATGGCACACTAAGAACTCGTAGCTCTAGTGCTATCCATTTTTTTTATAATAAAATAGAAATACTTTTATTTGATTTAACAAGCATCTTCTTCAAAATTGTTGGGCCTACAACTTGGGCTTAAGCTCTCTATTTCAGCTTATCATTATTAGCAATAAAAACTGACAAAAATGGAATATATACAATGTCATGAGTGGTTGATGTAACTTCAGCAAGTATAATGCTTTAGGAACCTGCCATTGATAGGCCTCTAGCATATTATCCTCCATCAATTTCTTGCAATATATGTGTTGTTCCCATGAAAACCAACAATCTTAAAATGACCCTTCCATAAATTCTCAAACTTACCTTGCTTGCCCTTTTCCTCAATTTTGGCCTCCCATTTCAGCACTTTGTCTTGTATTTGGAAACTTCTTGTTTAATCTTCCTGTCAAATGTATTTTTTATTTTATTTTGAGCATGCTGATGGTTGTCATAGAATTCGTTCCTCTTTTCCTACAAAGCTATCAACTAGTTTATCCTCCTCTGGCATTTGGTTCTTCTTCAAGTCCTTGAATTAGTTTAATGACTGGTACCCCTAGTGATGTTAGAAAAACAACTTCAGCACCATAAACTAATTCATATGGTGAAGTCCCAATTGATCTCTTTGTACATATCCTATCATCCCATAAGGCGTACTTCAGCTTTAAGTGCCAATATTTCTTGTTCTCCTGCAATACCTTTTTGATGATTCTTGCAATACTCTTATTTGATGATTCAACAAGACCATTTCCTTGCAGATAGTATGTTGTAGAGTGTCCAAGAGTGATGTGATATTGATGATAGAAATTAATATTTTTCATAGACTTGTAAGCTTGAGCATTATCTGTTATAATCTTCATGGGGCAGCCAAATCAAGACAATATGTTATTCTCTAGAAGAGAAATAATTACGAATCATTAGCTTGCCTTGTTGGGATTGCCTCTATCCATTTGGTGAAGTAGTCCATTGTTGTGAGAATCCAGCGATGATGTCCTGATGATGATGGATGTATTTCTCCAATAAATTCTAGCCCGCATTGCTAGAAGGGTGCTTCCACATAGATAGGAACCAAAGGTAGAGGTACAAGTTTTCTTCTTCCTTAAAAAATTTGGCATTCATGACATGCAACAACTCTTTTGTAAATGTCTTTAAACATAGTTGGCCAAAAATATCCACTCTTAGAATCTTATTTTCTGTATCCTTCCAATAATGGTTTCCTCCGTAATCACCTTTATGGAATTGTTCAATGACCTTTTCAGCCTCTTCTTCAAGTAAACAATTCAGCAAAATTCCTCGTATATCTTTCCAAAACAGATTTCTGTCAAATATAAAATATCTCAAAGATTTCAACTTAACAAACCTTGCTTTGGACTTTGTTAGATCAGTGAGAGCTTTGTGATGTTGTAACACAAATACCACATCCTTATACCAATCTAAAACAAGATATTTCTAATCAATTGGGACCAATTCTTCTTCATCATTAGAAATTTTTGATATTTTTGCATTCATATTTATGTCAAGACAATCCAGGTTTGACTGAGTCATTAACTTCGCCAATCCTTTTCCTTTCACTAATTTGGTTGGTTTGATGTCTATATCATATTCCAACAATTTTGGATCCATTTTCCCCTCTTACCATCAAGATCTGCCCGAGTTACAATGTCTTTCACCACAGTACTTGGAACATATGCCACAATGTGAGAATGCAGAATGTAAATTATGAAATCTTTAATAGCTTTCACCAAAGCATAGGCCTATTTTTCTAGAATATTATACTTCACTTCAGTATTAACTAATGTTCTACTAAAGAAAGAGATAGGTTGTTCAGTACCTTTCTTTCCCTTTTGAAGCAAAACTCCAACAATTGTATTCTCGGAAGAAAATGTAAAAACCATAAATTCTTTTGAGAAATATAGACTAATGAGTATTAGTGCTTATGTGAGTGCCTTATTAATTTTCTCAAAAGAATTCTTTGCCTCAGTTGTCCATTTAATATCAACTCCTTTCTTTAACATCCTTGTTATATCTTTGACAATCTCAGCAAAGTTAAGAATGAAGCACCTAACAAAATTCACTTTTCCAAGAAATGATTGAATTTCTTTCCTACTTCTTGGAAAATCTACCCTTTGAATGGAATTAAATTTGTTAGGATCAATCCTAATTCCATCTTCAGAAATAATACTACCAAGTAATTTGCTTGTAGTTAAAGCAAAGATGTTTTTAGTAGGATTGAGAGAGATACCAAAACTTCTACATTTTCAGCAGAATTGTTTCTAGCTATTTCAGGTGATCTTCTTCTTTCTTTGAAAAGATTATTATGTCATCAAGATAAACAACCACCGTCTTGTCCTTTTCTTCAGAAAAAGAAATGTTCATTGCTATTTGGAAAGCATCTCCTGCATTCATGAGACCAAAAGGCATCTTGGCATACATGAATGTGCCCCATGGTGTTGTGAAGGATGTTTTTTCTTGATCATCCGGATGCACAAGAATCTGATTGTAACCTAAGAAGTCATCAAGCATAGACATTCTCTGTGAACCAAAAATATTTTGTAGAATTAAATCCATCTTGGGAAGAGGATAGTTGTCCTTTAGTGAAGCCTTATTCAAATTCCTGAAATCAATATAAATTTTGATTTCTCCACTGTTCTTTCTAACTGGAACCAAATTTGCAAGCCAATTTGAGAATCTGATTGGGAAAATGATTTTAGCAACAAAAAGCTTCTTAATCTCCTTTTCAATTAATGGCTTGAGAAGGGGATTAATTATTCTCAACTTCTCTTTGAATTGTTTCTCATTTTATTTAATAGGAACAGTATGTTGAATAAATCCAAGAAAAAACATAAACAAACCTCTTCATCATCTCAATATATTTGAATTTCATATCAACTGAAAGAAACTTTGAAATTTTCATCATTTTAGGCAAAGCCGATGTACCCATATTACAACTTTCTACTTCCTCTTCATCAGCTTGTATCTTTGGCAATTTGAACACATCATTCTAATCAAAAAGCTTCTCAAGAGGAATAAGACCCTTTGGTATTGAATTATTCTTAAATTGCAAGACTTCAGAATTTTCTTTAGACTCAACAAGCATGTTTTGTTGATCTACTTGAGTACTTTCAAATTCTTCTTTCAACTCAATAAAATTATTTACCTGTTGATCATCTTCAAAAACTTGCCAATTGGTGATATTATCTAGTATAGATGGTCTATGATAAACTTCAATCTCATATTTCTTAGAAGAATGAATAGGAATGACAAAAAGACTTTCCGAGACAGCAAGAGAATCAACAATGTAATTTTGGTCTCTAGTTTTGACAATGAAAGAATAAGTTGGAAAATTCTCCAACATGTCTAAAACTAGATTTTTGTATGCTCTCATTCTTACATCCTTTGTTTGATAGACACCTTCAACTTGTCTAATAAACAATTTAGAATCTCCAAAACTAGAAATATTCTAAGCCTTCATTCTTATCAAAACATCTAGACCCAAAATCAAAGATTCATATTCAGCCATGTTATTTGTGCAATCAAAATTCAGTTTGTAAGAGTAAAACTTACTCTCATCGCTTGGAATTGTAATCCAAATTCCTGCTCCCACCCCTTCTTTTCCTGCTGATCCATCAAAGTATAATGACCACCATCCCTCCATCTCTTTGTCATTTACTTGCTGTTTTTTTAAGTGCTGATTTTCTGCTTTCATATCTTCCAGACCACTATCAACTGACTCATTGAAAAGAATGGCAGATCGAAGTTGAGTATCAAATGAATAAATAGGAAAATTCTAAGGTTTATCTTTGCTACTTACCATACAAGCCATTCTAGTGTCCCGATAGAATCTCCTTTGTTCACCAAAAACAAGAATTGTGACATAAGTAAGGTCCATCTGCATTGTGCCTTTAATTTTTGCTACCCATGATCTTGCTAGCAACATCCCAAACTTTGGCAGAATATCAGCCACAACAATGTCCATAACAATTGTCTTTGCTAGGATTTGTGTTAGACCAACAACAACATCTTTGATTAAACCAATACATTGAACTCTTTTTGAGTCGAAAGAAAACAAATCCTTATATGGTCTTGTTACCTGTAACCCTAACCTTTCCATAATTACTTTGGGCATGAGATTATGAGAAGCCCTTGAATCCAACATAGCATTATGTAAAGTCATATCATGAATACTAATGCTTACATAGAAAGGAGGAAAATATTAATTTTGATCATCTTCTAACCTTGGACCTAAATATATAGTAGGATTATCTTCTTGGACATTTAAAATATCAACAGCTCCTGGTTATGAATTCAACATCTCAACAATCTTGCTTCTATATTGATTTACCCTGAGAATCTCACTAAAAGGGACTGATATTTTAATCTTTTAAATTTCATTCTCAAGGCTGAAAACAAAAACAGACTTTTCAGCTTCTTTGATAGGAGGAGGAAGTTGAGTGTCTTTTCTACCAAGTGGAGAGTCTTTCTTACCTTCAGCAACCTTTGGGGTATCATTTTTGGCTTCAGCAACCTTTGAAGCATCTTTCTTAGGCTACACTTTATTTGCAATAATCAACACATTTCTATTTCTAAGATTGTATTATTTTTGCATTTCAAACATAACATGTTGATACCCTTTAAGATAATATGAATATTCTTCTCCTTGATTGACAAAATTTGACTCATCATGCTTGTCTTTAGTAAAGAAAATTCCTGACATCTATTTGTCAAGAAAATGGATAGATTCTTCAGGAATTTCAGGATCATCTTCTTCATCAACCAAATTTTGCTGAAAAGGAGGTCTCACTAGAGGGTCAGGTCGCTGATTTATATTTTCTCTTGGTCTTTGTTGGTTTTGAGGTCTCCTAAATTGAGGGTTTCTAAATTGAGGTTCATGTTGCACAGGAGCAGAAGAACTATTTCCAATAGCTAACCTATCCATCAACTTCTCCGTGGTTGTCATCATTGAGTCTAATTTATCTTTAGGAGTTGAAGATGAAGGTTTCTCTTCTTCTTACAATTTAGTTTTTCCCATTTTTGACTTTTTAGCAGCTATCATGTTTACCTCTACCTTTACAACATTACTCTGCATTTCAGCAAGTGTAGGTGATTCTATTTCTCTCAACAAAAGAGAAAAGTCATAATCAAATGCTTCGGCATATATCATTTGTGCAAGGGCCTCTGGGAGTTTCAACTGAGCTGGAATTGAGTTAAACACTTTATTGAATCTTTTTGAAGAATTTTGAACAGTTTCATCAGGTGCCCTTCTAAGGTTGTTATATTCGGTAAGTGCTTGAATTGGATTAGTTTTGTTTCCCCATTTTCTTAGAAATTGTCTTCAAATTCAACCCAGTTTTGAATTCTTCCTGGTGTAAGAGCTTTAAACCATTTTCTAACTTCACCAATAAAGGTCTATGCAAATAGTCTTAGCTTCACATCCTCATCATCGACTTCTTCTCTGTCAACAAAATCATTAAAACTATCTACATGTTCTTCTATCATAATTTATTCATCACCACCCCAAGTAGGGATCTTAGCAGCATATTTACTAGGAAGGTCATGCAAAACAACAGGGAGCACGAGTGGGGCATACCTAGTAGGTGCAACCATGATTAAAGGAGGAATAATAGTTGTAGGAATAATAGGAACAAAAGATGAAGAACTGATATAAGGAGGACTGCTTGGTTTCTGTAAGCCACTAGGAATGGTAGAAATAAAAGATGAAGAACTGATATGAGGTGGACTACTTGGCTTCTGTAAACCACTAAAAAATGAACTCCAATTTGGAAGAGGTAAACTAGCTTTAGATTTCAGCAGGACTTCGAAAGGGTCAAGTTCTTTCAATTTATCTAAAGCCTCTTTTTCTAACAATATCTCATAGGTAACAACTTCCCAAAACTCTTCTTTGTCTTCTTGTGATACTAGGGCTGAGGTGTCAATTCCTCTCTTTTGCAGGTATAAGATAATACCAATGAATTCCTATTGATTTTCTGATCTAAACAACACTTCATGAATTTATCATCAACCTTTTTGTCTTCAGGACTTCTTGAGAATTCAGAGAGAAAATATTTTGAATAAGATGGAGTATCTGATATTTCTAAAAATCTTTGACTGACTCTTGAAGAAGTGTTTGGATTGTCTCCAATGGTAGTGGATTGGGATCAAGATTTCTCTGTATGTATCTCCTTCTCGAAGCCACCTTTAAATCTTTAAAAATATATGGAGTCACCAAGGTAGATTGCAGCCTCGAGAAACTTTTTGAGCTCTTGCTACCTTCAGAAGTTCAACTTCTTGATTTCAGGAATGAGTAATATTCAGGCTCCTGACAGATGTACCAAAATTTTATCATAAAATATGACCCTGATAACCTACTGATCAAGTAGACTCTCAGTAACTCTTTAAAACCAACCTTTTTGTTGAGTCTTAGCCTCCTAAACCTGAGATTATTCTCTCAATAGGTTTAAGATTTTTTATTAATGATTGGATGGCTAACTCTAGGAACAAAATGGACAAATGTATAACTGGTTGACTAGTTGAATCAGGGATTAGCAAACATCTATTGGGCTATGGAGTCAAGATGGTCTTCAACAAAACAACATGATTAGCAAAACATGGAAGTCAAGGCACTTAGAGTTTAGGTTTATAAATAAAATAGTAACACAATGAATCAACATAGTTTACAAGCATGCGAAAGAAGTTAGAGCATTTTCTAATGAATTCTAAGTATCACAAGCTCATACCACTAAAATAAGTAATTGAACAAGGCCACAAGAACATCAAACACATAAACTCCTTGTGAATCTTGAGTAGTCAAACTGATCTTTGATTAAGTTTGAAAAACCACAATTTTTTACACTAACACAACTTTCTTTTGCCAACGAAATTACCAACCCTTAGGAATTCAATTCTCAAGATTTATATAGAGTTTTACAACCTTGGATACTATGATCCAACTTTAAGGGAATTCAAATTCCTAACTTTGACACCTATCTATTCATAAAACAAACTACTTAATTACAACTTGACAGCTAGATGTCTTTAAGAGTACTAATACAAATAGGAGTGAAACTCCTAAAACATGATTTCAACAACCTTATCTATGACATCAATACATTTTTTAATTATCTTCCAACCCATGTCTTCGAGCTTGATGATGTTCACAGTGTTGTTAAAAAACCTATTGAATCATGACCTAAGTGTCATGAAAACTAGGAGATAGAGTTCCTCCTTTTAAGGCCCTCACTCTTTTATTCTTATCTTCGAGCAATTTTTCTGGTGTACATGTGGCATGCATTAATAATCCATTAAAACATCATTTTCCACCTGTGTAAAAAGGAAACTCGAATATATGGAGGAAAGGATGAAACATGACTGTGCTACGAAAATACTCTGTTTTCGTAGCACAACCTTTATATCACTTATGAAATAATTCTTTGAACTTTTCTTTCTACACCACTACCATTTGAAACTTCATATATGATCCCATGTCTACCAACAAATTTGAAATTTGAAATTAATTAGACCTTACCTCCGGAAAGCATCTATAAGTGCTAAATGATCATCTTCAGCAGTTTCATAGCGCGCTACGAAATTGTTGTGTATGTTCTTTTTCAACACGGCCTTCAAAAATCTGTATTTTGGGAGTTTTTCAAAATTCCATGAAGACTGATATGATCAACCAAAAATAAAAACCACTTACCCTTATAAGATGTTCTTCTTCACAATTGTCCTTCTTTTTATATGCCAAAACTGTTTTAAGATATATCCTACACTGCCCTTTTTCATCATCCTGTTTCATTATCGTTTTAGCCCCTTTTCTAGATTTTTTTAACTGTATTTCTAGGTCTTCAATTTGTCTATTCAATCTCCTATTAGTATCTCTCAACTAAGCATTAATCCTCCTTACAAATATGTCTTCTTTGATTGCATGAACAGTCTAGTAAAGTACTAATTTTCATTGTTTACTATTTCTGGTTTGGAAACTTTTTCAGCTTCCTAGAAAGCCTTCATCCTTTTGAAATCTATCCTTTCAGCAGCATGCCCTCTTTCTCTCACTCTTAGTATAGCAATTTCATTATTAGTAGCTTTTAACCTTTCTTCCATTACCTCGTAACTAGCTTTTTCTGTTTGAGTGGCAGGAACTGTGTTTTTGTCACCTTCAAGTCTTGGAGATAGAAAGTCTATCAACTCTTCTTGAATAGTGGAGGCTTATTCTATTCTCATCAACTCAATATTGGACTATTGCATCTTCTTGGATTTCTTGGTTAAGGGTTTTCTGGGTTTGAAAACAAATGTTGTAACATCATCCTCAAATTCCAATTTCCTGGAGGGTTTCATTTTCTTTGACTTTCCTTGATCAAATTTTATCACATCTACCTATACCAAAGGGGATTCAGTGATATAAATGGCTTTTAAAATATCATTTAAATCACCCTTCATGCTTGAACCTTCTCCTGAGATCACTGTTTTAACTTTCTCCTTTGCAATTTGACTTCTAGTTAATCTCCTTTGAATTGGTTTGTTGGTTGACTGTTCTTATGTCATTCCTTTAACCTCAGATATCTTTTCCTTGGTAGATTTAGGAGTTTCAAGAATGAATACTGGTGTCTTCCTTACTTGCTCTTTCACCTGCTTCCTAGGTTTCAACTTAACATACCTTTTTTCCCTCGATACTATAGACTTGTTGGTTTCTAGTGAAACAAAACTAGCCTCGCTTGAAACTCTGTTGATCAGCCTCGCTTGCCAATGCTGGTCAACCTCGCTTGAATTATGGATGAGGAGAACATTGGTGAAAAATTACCAAAGCTTATTGTTCGAAAACAATTATGTTTGAGGGTTTGCATGCAAACTAAAATGATGAGACTAGCCAACCCTTTCAAATTTGAAATTATCTTTCATAATGAGCCCTAAGTTCGAAATGATGAGTTTGGATGGCAGCATGCTTAAGGATTGACTCCTATCTGACACCTAATAATGAAAATTTTAATGGAATATTAATAGATTTACATTTGAAAAGACTATTCTACGAATTCATGCTTTTGTAGCAAGCAGGGAAAAGCACTACAAAAAGAGCAACATTTTTGTAGTGCAAAACAAACATTTTACATTGTCTGCGTTATGAAAACGTGGTTTCGGGGCTAATTCCAAAAATTTTCAAAATGGCTTAAGCTATGAGTTTCTAAAAAGAATGTAAGACTCATGAAACATGGAAAAAGGATGTTATACTTTATTTGGATATGAAAAATGAAACCTTTGAGACTCCTAACCTATCACCTACCCATTAAAACATAGGGTGACTTGACACTTATCTAAGACCATGACTAGGAACAATGTAAACCCCTATTTTGGTGATAACAGATCATATGAATAAAATCTTTCCATTCTTAAAGAGGATGAATATGATGTTTGGGATACTAATAATGTCTCTAAAATATCTGGTATTTGTTCATATTCAACCCTCCGCCTTTCAACAAGAGTTGAATGTACACAAAATATGGTACTTGGTTTTGGTTCTACATAACGTGTAAACACAATACAACTAATTGACTTGTACCCAATATTTGTTGCACACATTTGCACTTTGTTATCATCCTTTGTATTGTTGGAAACTAAAACATTACCACAATAAAACTTTTCCTTTTTATCTTGTTGAATCATGGAGATTTTTTCATATTCCTCATATACAAAAAACCCACATGTTGACTCATTGACATTATTATTGGTGGGAAAAGTTCCCTAAGGTAAGGGTTGACAACCTCAATACAAAAGGACAAGATAATCAACAAAGATCAATCAAGAAAGCATGCCAAACATATAAATTACTAAATGTGGATTTGGAAACGTACTTGGAGGTCCTACATTTGATGATGTCCCCGTAGGGTCCAAACCTTCTTCTTCCTCCAGAACGAGCAGGCTTGCAAGACAATTCAAAGAAGAATATACATGATAGATAATTCAATGTGAATACATAAAATATATGTTATATCATCATATATAAGCATATAAATTACTATTCATGAGACAATAACATATCAGGAACAAGACACGAGCTTCTTTATTGATTAACAACAATAGGTACATGAAAGGTACAACCTGATCCAAGCAAAAGCATTGACAAAGCCTTACTAATGATCTGTCTAGCATGAGCCATGAAGACAACCTCTCTAATAAGTGCTAGGAGATTTTATAAATATGTTGAACATCTCTGCAAAGGAAACTAGGTTTTCCATAGAGACTGGGAGTGCATGAGGAATGGGAAAATTAGACTTGATTTGGGAAAAAAATGGGTATAATGCCGATAGCCCTCCTCTTATGTCTTTTAGGCCTCCCCAAGAGGTGTATGTATTCCTCCTAAAATTAGTTAATTTAGTTATGCTATGGCTCTTGTGGGTGGGATCTTGGTAAAACTTGTGCACTCCGCCTAAAAAATAACATTTTATTTTATTTTCTCATATTTTAAAAGGTATACACTAGTATAGAGTTATAGGACCCATGTATGTATGCGATTTATTGTGAGGAGAGTCATGTATGGAATTTGAAATATTGTTTTTTAGGATAAGATAAAGTCTACATGGGATAAGGCTTCCTAAAGCCATATAATTATGTCACGTCTACAATACTACTAAATGATGCTATAATATATGCCCCCTAATATATGAGGTCAAAAGGGGTACATGATGGTCAAAGTATATTAAGTATAAAGAGAGGAGTCATCTGAGAACAAAGGAGGAGATCACCATATTCTATCTCATTGAATACCTGTGGAAGGAGTTAGAAAGAAAACTCATGTTTAGGGTGGGCAAACCCATGCTTAGAAGTAATAAATCATGTTCGTTGATCAAGTGTAAAGTGGATCCAAAAATTATACATAAGTGAACAAAAGGAGCTATAGAATACATCATGGACCATTAGATCATAGTCACAAAGGAACACAACAAAGCTATGTCTCAATATCACATATAGAAGAATATATGATCAATTATGCTTCATAATTGATCCTCATAAAAGTACCAAGTCATATAGGTGGAATATTGGTACTGCATAAACTTGGGTGCCAACATATAAGATGTTGTTTTGAAGGACTACAACATATAAAGGTGGGAGGTGTCACTGGCAGAGAACTGAAGGAGATGTCAAGTAGAACAAAATTCTAACACAACCCAAGGTCTTCATCGATTGCATATGATACATTTCTATACTATGGGAATAAATGAATGAAGTCAACCATGTGAGAAATCATTTGATTATTTGTCATTGATGTATACCATTAACAAACACGAGACAACCCACCAATAATGATAATGAGTGTAAAGGTACCCCATTACAATATAACAAGTGTGAATAAATGTGTTGAAGTTGAACACTTGAAATAATCTACCAACTAGGAGACATTGATGTATTCTCACTATCAATATCGAAGGAGTTTGTCACTCTAGGTATACTCTTAGAGAAATTTGTCAAAGTCGATAAGAGAAAACCCGCCAGTAAGAATTCAATGGGACCTTCTTAACCAACACGAGTGAAGGACCAAATAGTTGATGTGGTACTCAAGCTAACTCTACAGATTGGGTATGGCTGACAGAAATGAGCCAAGAGACACCGTATAATGGTTGACGAAGGTTTACTTCCCTTGACCAAAATCATGACTTGATGTGAATTTATGGAAACATAAGATAACTTTGTATAAGTTTGCAATGTAGGAGGCATTAACAAACTCTCCATATGATTAGAAGAGATAACGAACCAGAGGAGGATTTACTCAAGAACAAGGTTAAGGATTCCTTAAAGCCAAACTAAGTCCCAACCTGATGGAGGAAAGATGCATTTTAAATGCCTTGTTCATGTTGGCTTAGGGGTTCCTGATCGAGGTTTAGATTTAGTTGCACCAACCAACAAAAACCTACACTACTGGCCCTTTTGGCAACACCCGTGTAGCGCAAGCTGCAGTCTCACCCAAAGTAGTATGGGGGGATGCAAGAACCAAATTTCTGCATCCAGAGACTAGTGCAATGTCTTCTAGTGCCTCATATCTGTCTTTTCACAAGTTGATAAATGCTTAGGGCTCATCACTGCAACTTTGTAAAAACAACCTTTAGACCTTCGCGAAGGTCTATGATCAGTCCTTGGAAACCTTTAACAGTCAATTTTCCTACCTATACGCATCAGAGAGCAATCCTAAATTAGTGTTTGCGCAAATTTACTTGTAATTAGTAAACATAAGATAAATCACCAGAGCCTTCATGAAAGTATTTAAACATACATTGTGTCCACTATTAAGACTTATTCAAGAGAATCGTGTAAGATTAACTCAATATCTCATAAAAATAATCATTCATCAGCAGCATATAACATTAACAGAGATAAACATAAATAGTCAGGAATTCTTCGAAAATCTGTCTTTGTTGATCTTCAATTCAAGATTACAACTCAAATTGAGCTGCGCACATAGCTAGAGGGGTCCATGCATGCAGCCGTAGACTCTACCTAGGCCTCCATGAACTCAGCTATGGAGCCTTTCTTTTCTATCTAAGTGAAGGAAGCAGAGCCTTCCTGCCCTAGCTCCTATCCTAAACTCTTCAATCAACCCAATTCCTTATCTTCGCTCCATCTCGTTCTTCTTGTCCCTTCACTAAGACTCACTATTTATAGGCTTTTCATACAATGCCATGGTCCCCAAACCATGGGTGAATCTCAAAACTGACTCAAAACATTTCATAAAACAAGGGGATAATCCCCTTTGACTCCTATTCATCTACACGTTGCGCATCCACAAATCGTGGAGACTTTACATTATTTACAAAATTGTACCAAACTTTGGGTTATCTTAACCCTAAAGTAACCCAAGGGGCCCCATTCCAACAAGCCCCCAACATAGAGATTGTGACTTGCCCTCGAGTCACTCTACTGGTGTCACAATCTTACTGTGAAGATCGTCTAACTCCACCTGGATTACTGAAACTTCAACAACTCTTTGTGCTGCTCCCTATTGAACCTCCTTGATAAAAATTTTAGTGGTTGGTCCTTCTACTACCAAGCTTAGTATTTGCTATATTTGTTGCAGTACCTTAAGCTTATCTTGAGTGGAAGTCATACCTGACAAGCCTCCTCCAACCAAGGCTGCAACCTGGCCTTTAGCAAGCCCTCCTTCTTTTGCACTTCCTCTACCTGTGGTAGTAGCTGTTTTCATTTTTGTAAATTGGCAAGGCGTTGTACTGGTGCTAAGGTGTGCACAGTCACCCTGACCTCATCATAGTGGTGTTGCAAATCCCTTACCTCTATGTTCAATGTCTACAGGTTCAGATCCCCCTGTGCATTGGTCACTAGCTCCATAGCTTGCTTGAACAGTGCCACACAGTGAGTGACTGTTGCATCCAATGTAGCCATGCCTTCCTTTATTGTGATTCAGTATTGCACCCAAACCTCAGGCAGAGTTGTGGGCTGCAACTTCAACTGCAACTTTGTAATATTCATATTGAACTCAAAAGTTACTCGTCCAACTTCTACTCTGGCCTCCCACACACCATCATCTAACTTTCTAATTTTGGCTTCTGGATGTGCATCCTTTGTCTCTAATGCTGTAACACCTGTTTCTTCATAATAGACCTTTCTCATATATTTGTCCATTGCCAAATGTGGAAACTTAATGTAGTTTGCGAGGTCCCAATCCTCCATTTTTAATAATGGGATCCTTGCAAGCTGAGGGCCCTCACAAGGGACCTGCTCAGGTAGCAAGGGCGTCGATACTGTAAACTTCTCCATATTTGGGTCCTTCGTGACCTTTACTTTTCCCTTCCGCTAAGGGATATACTTAGGTAGCCTTGTTTTAGGTTCCACTCCTTCAGCATCAATATCCTATGTTAACTCAAATTTTATTGCCTCCAAGTCCACTACTCTCTCTGGTTGCTTATATTTCTTCTGCTTTGCCTATGTGTCGGCATGCTTTCTTGGGGATGCATGCACTGGCACTGGCTTCTTCTGCTTTTCCTTTGTGGATATTTTTGACTTGGATGGTTGTTTTTTTCTGGTAGGGGTATGCTTTGGCCTAGGTGATCTCGACGTCGTAGGCACAGCAGCCGGAGCTTCCATACTTATAATTTTTGGGGTAGTTGTGTTCGAGACAACATCGCTAGCACTTACAGTTTCAATAGGACTTGGTGCAGACATTTGCTCAAGAATAAGCTTCTGGTTTATCTCAGGAAATTTGGCAAACATGGGACTCACAACTAAATCTTTCCATACCATTCGGCTCATAGGCAATAGACAATGAAATTCACCAACAATTATTAGAGTGCAAAGAGTTTTCTGATGGACCATAATGCGTAATTTATACGGGGTTTTGAGTTCAAATCTAACCATTCCCTCCAATTTCTGATAATAATTGTTGTTTTGTCGGTAGATATTCAAAGATTTTTGCCTTAATTTCCACCACCCCACTCCACTTAACCATCTACTGGCCATCAAGTCATGAACAATAACTCAAACTATCATTTTCCTGTTGCACTGCACAATACCTTCCTAAGTGCAGCTTCATAGGTTGCATCTTCATCATTTTCTATGTAGCTTGCTTGCTGTGTTGTCCTCCAATCTGGGCAGTGTAGTTTATAGTCCTGTGCTCCCTTGCAACTACCTGGAGCACTAAGACTATCCTGCAACCATATAGTCATTGTGTAGGATCCCCTATATACAACTTCAACCTACTCCCATACTCTTCCTGTGAAGGGTTCCCCATTCAGCTTTGTGAGATGAACTGCACCTCCATCTGTAATTTCTTTAACAAAATATGGCCCTAACCAATGCATCTGGAATTTACCAAGAAACTTAGTGAATTTACTATCATATAAGAGGACACGGTCATTTACCTTGAATGTGTGAAGATTGATATGGAGATCATGCCACGCTTTTTCGTGTTCCTTCTGTACTTGTTGATGGAATCTTGCAAAAAATTGATCTTCTTCGAGCTCCATCAGCTGTGCGAGCCATTCCTCCAAGGCCTTATGATCCACCATATTCGTCAGATCTGCTATGTGAAGATTAGGCATAATTTACTCCATTGACATTACGACTTTCACCCCATATACTAATATGAATGGTGTTTGCCATGCCAGCTTCTTACAAGAAGTGCTTTAAGCCCATAGTACTATAGGTACATGGACATCCCAGTCGTTTAGCTACGCGTTGTAGATCTTTGTCAGCGCATTCTCCAAAATCTTGTTAAAGGCTTCAACAGTTCCATTTTCATGCGGGTGATATGGTGTACTCTTTTGATGGTAGACTTGGAATTCCTCAATTAATGTGTTGATCGTTTCGTTCAAAAAGTGTGTACCCCTGTCACTCATCAACACTTTTGGGTAGCCAAATCTGATTAATACATAATCAAACAAGAACTTTGCTACCATAGCTCCTGTATAATCGGCTGTGCCTCCACCCATCTAGTTAAATATTCCATCGCAGTGATAATATAGCACACACCTGTTTTCTTTGCAGGGGGTTAGATTGGCCCAACAAAATCAATCGCCCACTTCTCAAAAGGCTGCAAAGATACTTGAGGATGTAGTGGTAACTCATCTCTTCGCTATGGTATTCTAGTTCTTTGACATGCATCGCATGCCTTACAATATGCCTTAGAATCCTTGTGCAATGTTGGCCACCATAGACATGTGCACAAAATCTTCTACATAGTTGCCTTATCTACATAATGGTCTCCTGCAGCTCCCCTATGAGCTTCAGTGAGAATGTTATCCCGCTCAAAGTATAGATCATATCTTCGCAATATTTCATCTACACCCATCTTATACAAATGTCCTGCAATAACTGAAAAATCGGTCATGTGCACTACTAATTTCTTCTTTTGCTAGCTTGTATATCCTTCCAGTGCCATCCCTGTAGTCAAGAAGTGAATAATGTCTGCAAAATGGTCATTTTCTGCAGACACTGCAAAGAGTTGTGCATCTGGAAACCCTTCCTCCAGATTATTAGGCTCCTCTCCTATTTTGATCTGCAATAAATGATCAGGTCTTGCATTTAACCTCCCTGGCTTCAGAATGACTTCAAATTCATACTCCTAAAATAATAGCAACCATCTGCAGATCTTCGCCCCCAACATAGGATTGTTCAAGGCAGAATGATCTATGTACATCTTGAAATGCCCTCCTAATAGATAATGCATGAATTTTTGCATTGTGTACACCATGGCTAATCCTTTGCACTTAGTCATTGAATAATTTTTCTCCACCTTTGATAACTTCCTACTTTTTAAGGCTATAGGATGGTCCATTTCTCTTTCACCAGCCTAAATTAGCACTTCACCGAATGTAATGCAAGAGGCATCCACATGTACATGAAACTCCTTTTTCCAATCAGGGAATACTAAGATCAGTGCAGTGACCGTCTTTTCTTTAAACACATCTAAGTTGCGCTGACATTCTTTGCCCCAATAGAATGTTTCATCATTCTTTAGCAGTTTCTCCATGGACACATTAATTTGAGTATAAGATTTGATAAAGTTTCTATAGTATCCCATATGTCCTAGCATCGCATGCAGCTGGTTGATGTTCCTAGGGGCCTCCAAATTCACAATTACTGCAATCTTTGTAGGGTCCACCATAAATCCTTGCTTGGACACAACATGCCCCAGCAAGATCCCAAAAGGAACATATAATATGCATTTTTTCAAATTCAGCACGGTATGGCATCTTTGACATGTATCCAACATCAGGTGTAGACTTGCTAAATGGTGCTTCACTAATCCAAACACCGTCCAACATCAAAGTATACTTCTAGAAACTCATGAATGAACTCCTTGAATGCTGCTATGACTATGAGGGAAAATACCACAGGCGCATTCTTGAGTCCAAACAACATCATAGTGTATTGAAAACAATCCACTCCATCACAAAGGTCATTTTTCTCTTATCCTCTAGCACGATCTTGATTTGATGATACCCGAAAAACCGATGAGTAAAGGAATAGACCTCCTGCCCTCCAACATTGTATAACATTTCGTCTGTAAACAATGTTGGAAATGAGTCAAGAACACACGCATCATTAAGCTTCCACAGATCTACACAAATCTTTATTTCACCTTTTTGTTTCTTCTCTTGAACCACCATTAGGCTCACCCAATCAGATTCTTCAATAGGTTCGATTCCTGCCTCCAACAGCTTATCTAGCTCTTGGTGAACCTTTTCCTTGTATTTAGGATTAAGGCGATATGACCTCTATTTAATAGGCTTTGTGTTCGGCTTCAGAGTGATCTTCGTAACACCTAAATCACCAAATATGCCCTTCAAATCCAAAAACTTAGTTGGGAAGAGATCTTGGTATTCACGAAGTAACTCAACAACTTTATCCATTGTAGCATAGCAACCATCCGCAGATATTTCCTTGTCTTCAAAGGTGCAGATATGTTCGAGTTTTCTACTTTTGGGCCTTTGACTTCATGGTGCCCTTCAACCTATGGAATATTAATGTCTCTTAGATCTTCATCTTCCTCCTCAGCGATCACATTATAACATTCCAACGTATGGCACAGCTGGGTGCCCCAGTCTAGCTGGATCCATTCCATAGGTTCCTTCAGTATTCTGAAGATAACCACCTTAATCTCTTGTAAAGCTTTGTTGATGCTTGTGAAACCATCTTCAGAGCTAAAGGTCAATAAGAAACCTTCCTTCAATACATCCCATTTCAAGGTGTGATGGCAGAGCTCCATTTCTAGATACCAGTTCATGGGAATTGTATCCAAAGTATGGAAAAATATGTGTACCCACATTGGCTGTGGTTTTGTTCCCCATTGTTTATTCCATTTCTCTAGGTGATTGGGTGGAACATCCCTTCCATTATATTTCTTAGTTATTCTGGTATTAGCATGCCCAAACTGTAACCTCATCATTCTTCAATAATCTCACCATCCATAAACAATATCCTTATGCGTACCCCACCATCGTGTAGGCATAGTACATATTGATAACTCTAATGATTGGAAGTGGTGATCCTCGGGGAAATCTCACATAAATTCATCAAAAAACATATCTACGCTAGTTAAACCATCATAATAGGGTAATTTTGTTACCTCCAGTGAAATGCAATGCAGCGACTTCGTCATCATATTGCATCGCAATGTAGACACTTCATGTAAGTGATTCTGCCAATGCTCTAACTCTTCATCAGAATCAGAAGTGTAGGAACTCTTCCAGTCCTAGGAAATCTATCCATCTACCATTGGATTGATCTAGCCCTGATCCCATGCTATTATCTTGTAAATGTAATCTAGTTCATCATCAATTTCATCATAATGGTAGACTGGTTCAGTATAGCACACCCCTTTTGTTGGATCTAGTGGCATTATAACCTGCATCGACTTTCTTTCAAATGACATCGTCCTTTTCTTCAAATTAATGACCCCATTCACGTCAATAGCCCAGTTAATTCCCAAGACCACGGGGTAGGGGTTATTGTCATCAATGATTTCTATAACCTCAAAGTTGGCCATCATGCTCACACCTTCTATATCAAATGTTACCCCATATAATCATCCCATGGGGATGATTTTCTGTTGGTTCCCCATCCTAAGCTGAATCAGAGACCAATGCACCACAGGTATCCCCATACTTTCCCATGTTTGTTTTGGTAATACATTCGCATTGGACCCTAGATCCAAAATGAACTGCTCCATCTCATAATCACCTATCTATGCAAAGAGCCCCATCTCGCACCCTATTTGTGCCTTATGTTGGCCAATTGCTCTGACCACCTGGTGTCCATTAAGGACTTTCTTTTTACTAGCACATTTATTTATTAATTCCTACAGGTCTTCGACAACTTTTCTACCACGCAACAATTTTATGCATGTCTCCAAAACGGTAGTGAGTACAGAGGGCTCAACCTATGTAGGCACACTGATTTCTTGTATCTTGTCCTAGCTTCCTAAGGTGGAGGCCTCAATGAAGCTCTTCTTGGCTTCCAAATATTTCCTTAGTGCGATTTAGATCAAAGTCAAATTCTTTCTCTGGCACTTTGGAGACCCATCCTTCTTATTTAGAATGTTTATCCTTATCATCTCCAGTTGTCATTCCATTTCTTAGCACAATGTTAACACTTTGAATTTATTCACGAGGTTGAACCCTCATCATCTTTAGATTCTGCGTAGGTTGTGTTTTATTCTCTTTCATTTTATCCATTAACACTAGGAATTCTTCTATAGTATGGTCAAACTATCTGTAGTATTGAAAAGACAAGTGTGTAGGATTCTAGCACTCTTTCATGTAGTTTCCTGGCTATCTACAATTGTAGCAGATGATCTAACTGCGGCCTCTACTAGGTCCTCCTCCTCCTCGGCCCCATACTCGATGCTTATTACCTCCGCGTGCTCCTTTGGTACCCTGATCTGGAGGCTGAGTTTCTTCTTGCAACCGCTATGTAGGTGTCCATTCCATCATTAGCTCATAGCTTCGACAGTGGCACTAATCGTGGCCCACAAATTTACAGAATTTATAGAAAAACTATTGGGGTGTCTGGACAAAATTTTGAAGTAAATGGAAATTATCCATCACATGTTGTCCAATAACTTGATAAATGACACACCATAGCATATCCCCCACGCTCGGCCCTACTGGGTCTTTTGGCTTCGGGGGAATTGCCCCCCCTCCTGTAATATAATTCGCGTACACTGGACATTGGTCTTTATCATGCCCATGGCCCTTGCACTTCAAACAAGAGACTTCTGCGTGCACTTTTGGTTTAGTCTCCTTGTCTTTCTTCAAACTCTGTAACTCTAGGTGTAAGCTAGCTAATTATGAGTGGATATGTTGTACTCCCAGGTTCGTATCCTAAATAGGTGATGCATGCAACCTCATCACAATTTCCAAGGCTTCTACTTGTGTTTATATCTTATGCTGTGTTAGAGCAATTCTCAGGTGGGGCAAGAGTGATGATATAAACCATTCATGATGCTAGCTGTCTATGATCTGCATGTTAGATTTTTTGGTCTGACACTTTAACCTCTGATCTCATCGACCCTCATCATGATTTCTTTAAATCCAATTATTGACTATGAGTTAGACTTAGGCTTACTAAACTCTTTGTTTAAAGTCACCTTAGTCTCTGTTAGCATTGCAAGAGGATTATCAAAACAATACTTAATGTACCAGGTTAGTGCGTGATCCTACAAAGTAGTAACCAACTGTGCCTTCTTTATGTTTTCATCAATAATCTATTGGACTGTTGGGAATGGGTTCCCCCAAGAATAGTTGTGGGGCTAAAAGCCCATGTTTTGGGATAATTTTGTAATAAAGTTGTAAAGTCTCCACATTTTGTGGTTGTGGAGTGTGAAGGTGTCAAGAGTCATAAAGGGTTGTTTGCTTTTATTTTGTAAAGTGCAAAGTCGGTTGTAAAGATCCACCCATGTTCTGCTGACCATGGGATCATATAAAAAGGAGCTAAGTAAGTAATCTCTAAGTAGTAGGTAGCGAATAATGAAACATAGGATTCATGGTAGAGAAGTCTTAAGTGTTTTGGGTATTAGCGTAGGTAGAGGCTCTATAGCTGAGTGCGCAGAGGCCTATGGTGGAAGTCCGAAGCTGAGTGCATGAACCCCTGCAGCTGTGTGCACAGGGTAGATAGAGTTTGTATTAACTTAAAGATATCAATAAAGAGAAGTATTCTGCAATTACTGTGTATTTTGTTCTTGTTAATGCATCTAGTTATATTATGTTCTGGGTTTAATTTACAATGTTTATGTGATGCGCGAATTTATGTGATTGCATTGGTTAATTAAACGCAAGTAAGGATATCAGTTTATGTACCTGGATCATGAGTTAGGGTTGCACAAAGGTCAATCATACACCTTCGCAGAGGTACTGAAGGGCAGAATGAAGGGTAGACTGGTAGAGCCCTAATGCTTAATGACCTATGCAAGAGTAGGGACTAAGGGTATAAAACTGACATCATGACCATCTAAGGGTGCAGAAACTTGGTTCCAGCATCCCCCCATATTGATTTGGGTGAGACTTCAGTCTGCACTACGCCGGATGATGCTGAAAGGGCCAGTAGTGTAGGGATTTGTTTTCCTAACTAATGCTAAACATGGGTCAGGCCCCACAAAGCGAATAAATGGTTCCGTTGTCAATATCAGAATCTGCATAAGAGATGTGTGATGTTGTATCACTGTAATCCAACTAAGAAAGAGGTCAAAGACTGGTTGGATAGGAAGATCCATGAATTCGCGGTGCAAGAGGACAGAAACCTACGGTTGATAAAGGAACAGTGGCTAGACATGTACCTATATACAAAAATCCACTAAATCTTTTCTTGTTCCTTTCTAGTTGAGTTATATGAGTGGATCACGAAGCTAGCGGATAGCCAAGGAAGGTGGAAGCTTGACAACCCTATTGTCTAAACCCCAGAGTTAGTACAGAGATTGGAAGCCTTTGAGGATAAGATCGCTCGGGCTGTCGATCATTGGCTTGATCATATCATAGGAGGATTTTTGATTGAATTCACGGTCAATACCCTAGTTAGTTACAGTGAGGTGGAGTGAAGCTTTTTCAAAGGTCCACGAGGTAAGTACTTGAAGTCTTTAAACACTTGGATTAAGATATGATTGTACAAAAAACAGGTTATGCAGCTACCTTGATGTTTGGAGCTAGGCGAAGTGGAATTAATTACAAAAATGAAGAAAGAAAGGGTCCCGAATATCACTCACTGATTTCACCTCCTTTGAGTGACAAAGAGGGAGTAGCGCATGCTTCTCCGTGAAGTGCAGTTCAGTTGATAAAGCAAGGGTTCCCATGACTACCACCTCCACCCACACCACCTCCACCTTCACCCCCATCACCCCCTGAGATTTCACCCACACCATCACCACCTCCACCTTCACCCCCATCGCCCCATGCAACTTTTCCCACACCATCACCACCTCCACCACAATTCAACATGGTGAATTCAATGAAGCTGCCTTTATTTAAGGGCTTGGGAAATGAGGATCTGAACCAGTTCTGGTTCATCATAAAATCCATATGGGAAGCTCAGGGCATCATAGACAATCACATGAAGAAGGCAACATTGGTTAGCACTTTGCAGGATCACGTGCTAACTTGGTACATCATGTAATCTAACGATAACCAAAATGCCGGGTTGGAAGAAATCCAGGCTGCGCTGAATAAAGAGTTAAGTAGGCCTAAATCCGAGCCATAATTGATTGTGGGGATCAAGGAAATCACGATGAAACTAGGTGATACACCTTGGGAATTGGATCAGAGATTGAAGTGTAAAATCTGTGAAGCTAATATGAACTTAACTAATGGAAAACACTGTGAGTGGTTCATGGCTTTGCTCCTGCCACACCTAAGGGTTGCACTGTCACAATAGAAAATTACGACTTAGGTAGAGGCCTTGGAGATTGCAATAAGATTACATGAAACACTGATGCAAGATACGAGTCTATGGGTTCAAAAGATCCATGCGCAGTTGAAAAATATTTTCCTCGAAATGAAAATTTTGAAGCAGTACAGAACAGTTCGATCAGAAGTGCACGAAGAGATATGGTACTTGAAATGTAACGGTCAGGGGCATGACAAAGACCATTGCTTGGTCTTTGTGAACTATATTGCAGGATGAGGACTGATGCCTTTGAGGCTGGAAGCCCGAGCAGGACCAAGCACGGGGCCTACGTTGTGGTGTGCTATACATTAGGTAGCAGGGAAACATACAACTGATAACTGTCATTTGCTACAGAAGTTTACACAAACACTGCAACAACTATTCTGCAACTTTTGCATGTCAGTAGGACATGATGAGTGCAAATACTAAAGTTATGAATTGATGATGAACAGAACACCCACCTATAGAGTTCAGATAGAAATGCACCCCCCTGACCAAAGCATTGGGACAATGTGAATAAGCTTTCATGGGTGCGGACGGGGCCGAGGCAGAGGAGGAACTGGCAGAGGTTGGGGACAATTGATCTGTTACAATTGCGGATGACCAGGACACTATTCTTGTAAATTCACTAACCCAACGTGTTTTTCATGCAAATATTGTACCCAGTTTGACCATGAAATGGAGGACTATCCTACATTCATAGTAAGGATATGTGAAAGAAGAGTGCTACCATCACAGCTGACTCAGAACCTGCAGATGATGAGGTCTGAGCCTCACGAGGAGGATCTGAATGTGAATATAGTGCTCTGAAGTGGTATTGCAACAGACAATGATAAGGGGAAACAACCTGAAGACAGTGCATGGGTTCACAAAGCTCCAGTGAAGGAGCCTGAATTCGATTTGGAGTGCACACACGAAAAATTCATGAAAGCAAAGAAGAGCTTTGTAGAGGCCTCAACCTCAAGGATTCAGGATAATCCTGATTAGGAAATGGACCCTTCTATGCTTCCGACCTTTGTAGAGACCTACATGAAGCTGCTACATGATAGCAAGGCTGTGAAGGGGTTACATGAGCTTATAAATAGATGCGCTAGAAACGCTCTGGTGAACTGCGTGTGGTACGAAAGATTGGTAAGCATAAAGAAAGGACAAGGCATGAGATGAGACTGACCGCACAGATAGGAGAATATTAAATGGATCAAGTTATTCTCAATCTGGAGTCAGATGCGAACATTTTACCAAAGTAGACTTGGGAGAAGATGGGCAGACCCATGCTGCAGTGATATTTGATTCAATTAAGGATGGTGAATCAGCAGAAGATCATCCCCATGGGATGGCTACAAGGAGTAACTATAGACATTGAAGGCTCAAGCACATTGGCCGACATTGAAGTGATAGAGATTGTGGATGACAGAAACCCCTATCTTGCACTCCTTGGCATCGATTAGGCTACTGACATGAATGGGGTAATCAACCTAAAGAAGTGAAATATGATATTTGAAAAGAAATTGCTTCACGTAATAGTACCCCTAGATCCTGCTGAAGGATCGCGCTATATTGAACCAGTCCTCAATTACAAAAGCGATGACCATTTGGACTGCATATATAAAATAACAGTGGGAGACCGAGATTGGGTTAATTTGACAACAGATGGATGAATTACATGGTATCACGAGTGTTCTTGCACCTCAGATTTTGATGAAGAATTAGAGCTCTGGCAGAATCGGCTACATGAAGTAACCACGCTAAGCTGTAACATGATGACCTAGTCGCTATGCTGTGTGTCATAAAAAGTGAAAAATATGCCCACTTATGATGGCTTAAATGATGTGGATGTGTTTTTGGATGCATTTGAGAGGGAAGTACTAGAGAAGCAGCGCTTCTAGGCTTTGGACTGGGCATTGCATGCTACACCTGCGAGATGGTGGGGTATGCACAAGAGTAGTTTTGATGATTGGCACGAGTGTAGGAGGATGATGTGAACATGCTTTGGGAAGCCAAAGGTATGAATGATAGACAAATATGATGGGAAGGATGATCCACGCGCACACTTGGCCAAATGGGCTAAGGCCTATGGAGCAAAGCCCCAACCCAATTGGTGCACTTGTTATGTCATACCTTGGATGTCATCCCAATGAAATGGTACTTGGAGATAGAGCTCCACCATGGCACAGGTGAATGGGAAATTTTGTGCGAAGGATTCATAATTACGTTAAGCTTCAAAGATGGGTTTGACTATATTGACGAAGTGCTACAAGAAATTAAAGCAACGATCTTTAGGATACCGCAAGATTCTTTGCATCTGGTTCAATCCGATTGGACTACTCAGCTGAGCCACATGCTAGAATTCTATAACGTGACTGCTGAGGAAGAAGACAAGGACCCACAAAAGATTAATATCCTTGAACTAAGGGTCACCATGAAGTTGAAGGATTGTAGATCAAGAATCCTGATATAACCGCGCCACTGAAAACGAAATAGGTAAATATTGGTACGGAGGCAAAGCCCAAATTCATGGGGTTTGGAGATTACTGAGATGATGTGCCAGTAGTTAAGGTCACCGAATTACTCTGTGAATACCAGGATTTGTTCCCTAACAAGTTTACAAAGTTAAAATGGATAAGAGGATACTTGGGCGTTATGAAGATCACATTAAAACCCAATGCAAGACCAGTTAAGAAAAGACCTTACCGCCTCAATCTGAAGTATAACGAGAAGGTATGCTTGGAGTTAGATAAGATGCTAGCAGTAGGCATCATTGAGCCCATAGAAGAATCTGATTAGGTGAGCCCAATGGTGGTACAGGAAAAGAAGAAGAAGGATGAAATAAGGAAGCATACTCCTTCATTGATGGGTTCTCTGGGTACCATCAGATCAAAATCACGCCCAAAGATAGAAGCAAGATGACTTTCGTGACTGAATGGGGATGTTTTCAATACACTGTAATGCCTTTCGGATTGAAGAATGTGCCTGCGGTTGTTTCACGCATAGTGATTGCTACATTCAAAGAATTCATTCATAAGTTTATGGAGGTGTACTTTGATGACTGGGCTGTGTTTGGGCTGGTAAAATGCCATGTGGAAAGTTTGCGGTTGATACTAGATACTTGTTGAAGGTACCAAATTGCACTCAATCTAAAGAGATGTCTAATTTGTGTTCCTTTTGGGATTCAACTGGGTCATGTGGTTTGTACATAGAGATTGATGATAGATCCCACAAAGATCGTAGTGATACTTAACTTGGAGGTGCCGAGGAGTGTGAAAAAGATACACACAACCTTGGGACATACTGAGTACTACAAGAAGTTTATCAAGGGCTATGCCCAGATCACTATTCTTATGGAGAAGTTGTTGAAAAAGGATGCCACATTCTGTTGGAACGAGCACTGTCAAAAAAGCCTGGATGTATTGAAAGGAAAAATGGTCACTGTGTCGATTTTAGTCTTCCCATATTGGAAAAAGGAGTTTCATGTGCATGTAGATGTGTCATGTATAGCACTGTGAGCAATACTGACATAGGCTGGTGGAGGAGAATTGGACCATCCTATAGTGTTCACAAGAAGAAGGTTGTCCAAGGCTGAAAAGAACTATTCCACCACTGAGCGCAAAGGGTTAGCCATGGTATACGTGCTCCAGATGTTTAGACACTATTTGCTGAGTGGATATTTTAAGATGTATATGAATCATTCTGCATTGAAATACCTGATCAATAAGCATGTGTTGGAGGGGAGAATCTATAGGTGGTTGTTATTGTTCCAAGAGTACGATTTAAGGTTATTGTGAAGCCTAGATGGCTGAACGCAGGACCAGACCATCTGTCACACATCGAAATAGGGGAAGAGCCCACTAATTTGGAGGAGGGATTGCCTGATGCGTAACTATTTATAGTATGCGTCACAGATGCTCACTTTTAAGACATCATACACTTCCTAACAACAGGAACTGCCCCAGAAGCTTACACCGTCCAATAGAAAAAGGAGTTAGTGGTACGCATAACAAACTTTTTTGTCCTTGCCGGACATCCGTATAAAATGGGGACTGATGAAGTATTACAGTGATATGTACCAAAGTTTGAAAGGAGTAGTATCCTCATGGACACTCATGGGGGTGCTGTGGGAGGGCATTATGTAGGAAGATCGACCGCACATGAGATTTTATGCATGGGGTTGTGGTGGCCAACCCTCCATCAGGATTCAAAAGCTTATTGCAAGGCGTGCGATGTGTGTCAAAGGACTGGAAGACCATTTTAAAGAGATGATTTGCCCATGAATCCACAGATGACATTACAACCATTCGAAAAATGGGCAATATATTTTGTGGGACCCATTCAACCCCAAGGAAAGAAGACAGGAGTGTGGTACATTATCACCGTGATTGAGTATTTGACCCGATGGGCAGAGGCACAACCTGTGAAGGATTGCACAAGCACAACTGCTGTGAATTTCCTCTTTGAGTATGTACTGATGTGATTTAGGTGTCGAAAGATTTTGATGAGTGATCGTGGTACACACTTTCTGAAAGAAACGATCAGTGCGCTCATGGAGGAATTTTAGGTATATCACCAGAGAAGCACGCCTTATCACCCACAGGTTAATGGGAAGGTGGAAGCATGCAATAAGGTGCTGGAGAACACACTGATGAAGGTTTTTGAAGCTCATTGAAGTGAATGGGACCTGTGCATACCCACAGTACTATGGGCTTATCAAACTGTTGACTTATAGGGGCCTCACCCAAGTTCAAAGTTGATTTAGCCAAACAAATCCCAATACTACTGGCCCTTTCAACAACAGTCCATGGAAGCATGGACTGAAGTCTCACCTGAAGTAGTATGGGAGGGTGCTAGAACCATTTTACCCCACCTTGGAGATGTTTGATGAGTTCAAGTGATCCGCGGTTTGACCCTGCGTGCATGTCGCTATGTGCACTTTCCCATACCTTGCAGCTTGGGATGTTGCCTTTGTGTAGCCCTTCTCAGGGGTCGAACACTGTTATTACCCAAGTCTTTATCATGTGATTTATGTTGAAGCTCTTCTTATAAATATTCCAATGTTAGTTTATTATTTTAGCCTACTTACGTGCTTTAAGTTATACTTAACAACATAAATAATTCATACAGGTGCATGCAGTAAATAAACAATATATTTGCAATTTATATCAAACATTAATTAATCCAAGAACAAATACAAAAATTGATATCAAAATTCTATTTATTAATCCATTCTTCAATTACAGACTTGACTTCAGCTTGTGCACTTAACTACAGGGGTCTATGCACTCAACTATTGACTACTAGGCCTTTACGCACTCAGCTATAGATCCTTCTCCTAGACTCTTTCTCTTTCTCTCTACTAATTCTCTCCCATTACAATTAGATCCTTGCTCTATTTATACAATCCCATGGTCCGTGGACCATGGGTAGGCCGAAATTACATTACAAAACTAGGGCGGACAACCCTGTGACCCTAACATACTTCTGCACCCACAATTTGCGGAGCTTTACAACAATATCGGGTCAAAACTTGGTCTTTGAGCCCCAAAAATTCCTTGGGGGCAATACCATGCCCAATAGCCCCCCAACACAAACATCGTGACTTGCCCTTGAGTCACTCTATCAGTGTTGTGATCTTTGCATGGAGTCCCTCCAACTGTTCTCGAACTGTGCTGAGATCAGCGACACATTGAGCTACTGCTTGATAAATTTGTTGCATCTGCTATTCCGAGACCTCTGTGTCTGGGGTGCTTCTCTGCATTAATGTGTGCATCCCCTGTATGTGCATGAGTTTTCCTTCGATGTTTGTCGTGATAGTGAAGGCCTCATCAATACAAAGCTAGACACATGCTTTGATAACTGCCTCCTTCTATTGCGCTACATCCACCTTCTCCTTCAGTGCTTTAGCTTGCTGCATCCTTGGAAGCCACTGGGTGAGGACTACTGTCTATGCAGTTCCTCAGACACTGTCATATTTTTGTTGTAGTTCTTGCACTTCTGTTTCCAAGTGCTAGACGTTGGGGTCCTCTTGTAGAGTCGTGAGAACCTCAAGTGCTTGTTCCAACATCTTGGTACAGTCTCGTACTGCACCTCCAATTTCCTCCAGTCCTGCTATGATAGTGCTAGCATGTTGTTTTCTGATTTCCGAGGGAGTGGATGGATGCACCTTTAACCACAACTTGATGATCTGAAGATTCAACTCCAGCTAAACCTTCATCATTTATTCCCTAGCCTAGCGGACACTTGTTGCTAACCTATGGATCTGCACCTCCACTAATATATCTGCTAGGATGGCCAGCTCGAGGATGTTGCAACAAGTGTCGTCTACCACCTGCACCAACTATTGATTTTGTGACACCAATTCATCACACTGCAAGCTGAGTTATTCAATGTTTATCTTTTGCTCACTGACGACTTGGATTGCATGACTTTCCCAGCATGCAGCTCTACCGTTATCCCATCCTGTAATAGGTATAGTGTCTCACATGGAAGGGCCATTAGATTAAGGCCAAGGCCTTTCATCATGCTAACCAAAAATCTATCGGCTTCATTTGATGTTCCTAGAGACCCTTTCAGCAACACTATTGTTTTTTCCATCCGTGTGCGCGACATCTGCTCTGTTGTCAAGGATCCTGCTGTGAGGTGGGTTGAAAGGGTACCAAACTGAAGGGGCCACACCTATAATTCCTGCAACTACACTTGGAGGACCCCCAAAATAGTCTGGTTCTCCAGCATGAAATCCTGAAGCACCTCATTTGTGACATCATGCACCATCTCGCCGATGTCATGCAGATCACCCTCGGTTAGGGTGATCAGGTCAATGGCCAATTTGAGGCCTTGACCTTCTTCTCAGTCTTGCTCGCTCTACCAGGTGTTGGTGCTTCAACTATGTGGACGCAGTTCGTGGGTGGGCGCCTCCTTATTTTGTTTTGACTTCCTGTACTTCTTGTTCTTGCGAAGGCATTGCTTGGCCCTTGCCCACCTTCACAGCTGATTCCTATGCTAATACTACCTTTTCCTGCTCAATTTCTTTTTGTGCCGCTTCTCACATTGTCTGTACCTTAGCTACTGTTGTTTCCTTCCACCTTTTCTTAGCCAACTGTGCGATGCATAGCTTTGCATTGTCTTTCTTCTTCTGTGCTACTGCCCTCTCGAGTTCTGCAAGATATCAAGCACACCATTTGAAGGCCATGCCTTCAAGACAGTGAAAATGGCATTGTTAGTGGCTATAAAAGGTAGCTTCATCCACTGCTTCATTGGATCCTTATGTGCCCTAATAAAGATGTTGTGCATATCTGCCTTAAATTCTGCAAAACTCTGTAGACTATTGTAAACCATGGGAAAAAATTGTGGCTTGCGATTGATCCACATTCGGATGGTCATCTCCATAAGCACCCAGAATATCTTAGTGTCATGGATCCTTGTTGCATCCTTCATGGCCCAGAGGAAAGTCTACTACGCGGCCTCTGGTAGATCTCTATCAATTGTGGGGAATTGATTGTCCTCCATCAATTCCCCTGCTACAAGAACTATGGATAGCAAAAGCCACACATAGTGGAAGGTTTTAGCCTGATCCTAGCCTTCATGACAATTTTCTAAGAATTTGTGCAGAGGAATTCAGACTAGTTAAACTGAACCCCCTCCATGCACTGCTCGGCCAGTGCGACGACCAACGTCGATACCTCGTCGGCGTGGCACTTCCACATAAATTTGCCTACGAGGATTTGGGTAGCTATGTGGACTACTTTGTCATTGATTCTGGAGATGGTGTAGCCCCTGTTCTTCTTTTCCATCTTATAATTCATTTTCATGGCCTCCACAAGGGCCAAATCACTACCCTTTCCTTGCGATATGGTCGTGGGGTCCTTTCCTTTGTAGGGGATCCAGGAAATGCGATGAATTAGGTCTATCATGATGGGGATGGGCTCATCCAACCATAGATACCCATCATGCACTAGGCAAAGTAGCTACTTGATGACAAAAATGGTTATTGGGGGAGAGTGGAAATGTGGCACCCAAACTAGGTTCAACAAACCTGCCTTTTCCACACCGTGCAACCACTTCCACAGCTCCAATATTGTTACTACCCCCGTGGTGTGCTACTTCATGAGGTTCCCAATCTCAAGGTGAGAAAACTTCTCACTGTCAGCGAGGTCCCAATCATCAAATTTCATAGTCTGCTCCCGGCCTAGATGTGTGGCTTCAAATGTAATGCCATCTGGGAGGAGTGGGATCTGGAGCGAACTCTTGGTCTTGTCTAGGTCTTTGGGTACTTTGGTCTTCCCTTTCCATGGAGGGACATAGATAGGTAGTTTAGTCGTAGAGTGCCTAGGCTAAGTATCCACCTCCATGCCTTCATCTTCTTCCTCTCCAATAATAAGGGCTTGCAAATCTTCTTCTTCCCCATCAGTTTCTATTGTGACAACTTTCCCCTTCTCTTCCATCAATAGTTTGCTACACAGCGGGTTCCTCAAGGCCACACGTATGAGAGCCATTGCTTGTTTATCCTTCTTGGGTTTTGGCATACACAACGATTTGGGGATTTCTGCCACAACCCCAGCACCTTCTAGAACATCATCCACAGTTAGGGCCTACCCAGCCTCATCGTCGGTCACCTCTTCTATTCCCCGACCATCCTTAGTTGTTGTCATTGTATTTGGGTTGTAATCTATCACTCGCAAATTTAGGGGCTCAATCAATGCTTGGCTCACAATGCTTAGGGCTCTGCTCAATTGATCTGATATACACCCTATGAGTGACATCAGTTAAAGATTTATTAAGCAAAGGTATTACAGACTCATGTGCTAGTGTGTGTTCTGTGTCATTGAACAATGGATCGATCAGATTGCCAATACACAGACATTTAAAATGGAAAGACACAGAGAAGTACAGTAAGAAAACATAAAGACATAGGAATTTTAATAAGGATTTCACCTTGTTCTCCTGGGCTACATCTCCGGTCTAGCTTTCAGTGGTGGCCTTGTTTTATTATGTCTTTGAGGAGAGAATTACAATACAGGGACTCAATGTGAGTTCTCCTGAAACAAGTTTTGCTTGGTAGGGTGGCCCTTGGATTCCCCATGCCACTGGAGTACATAGAATATTCTTCTTCCTACAAGCTCTGTGACCTTTTGGCCTACAGTGGCAAGAGCCCAATGTGGTGGTCAGCTTGGACAGATTCCTCTATGGGATGGCTTGAACCTCTCAAGCTCTGGTGCTCAACGCTACCGCTAGTCAGCTCGGCCCTCTGTCTCTTCCTGTTGTTGCTTTACTACCTTCTTCTCTGGGTTCTGTCTCTTAGTGTTCCGATGTTTCCTTTTGTTTCGCTGTTCATGGCTTTTAGCCATTCGAACTCATGCCTGTTCAGTTCCTCTTCTGCCTCTGTCGATTCACCTTCTGCGATTGTGCTTGAAGTCCCTCGTTCGCGTCATCATGAATGCTCAGGAAGTGGCCATGTGTCCTCCTCCAAATAGCACCAACCTGCTTTGTCAGTTCATCTCTTCAGTTGCTTTGTGGATGTATTTTTCCTCCACCGTGGCGGTCAAACAGACCTCAAATATTTATAAATGCGGCTTAGTCCTTCATCAATTCCACTTCCTCCATCAGGCACAACCACAACCGTTCAATCTGGATTCCCCAGATCCAACGTTGTATGCACATCCTGTGCAGTTGACCTGCTCGACTGATAACACACGATCAATAGCAATTTTCTCTCACCTTCGCTGCCACGCATCAATCATTGAGTGGGATCGCTCCGCTTTCTCCAAAACTGTCTACCGTTTGAGGGCACTCTGATCAATATTGCTGGTTTCCTGAGTGCAGGCCCTGCTTTGTCCTTTTAGTGCTTTTGCCTTTTCGCCCGTGGTTCTTTGGTTCACCATTCGTCTGAGTGCTTAGGGCTTCCTCCATTTTGGCCTTGTTTTCCTAGTGAATCACTAATCACACATGAAAACCACCTCTGTTTCCTGATCCAGGGCTCCTAAGGGCTAATTTTGTTTCCCGCGTAGAATCCACGGGCCTTGGTTAGTGTGCTTTGACCGAGGTCCTCATCGTTCCACGTTGGCTACCATTGCCACTGGTTCAGGGTGTTTTTGATCATTGTTTTGGATTTCCTTATAGATTTTCTCTGACCTGATACAGTCATGGTTCTTGACAGTCTTTTATGGATCTAATTTGGATCATGGCCTTCCCATTAAAAGAGCTTTTGGACCACCAAAAGTTGGTTTTCAAGCATTGACTAAGTGAGGATACTGGTTTCTCACTTGTCCAATTCCAATCCACTTCGCACTTCTTGGCTTCGAACCCTTGAGCCCAATCCTGAGGTATTCCACTTGTCCACTCTGCGTCATTCTTACCTTCCTATCCAGTACTGTGTCTTCCTGCAACTCATTGAGATACTCAGGTAGCAGGTCATCAATAGGAGGAAATTGACTTTGCTTTTCAGGATCCTCAATCATCGAAGGTTCAAATAATCTCAAGAAATCTACGTTTACAACTGAGTAGATGTGCATGTAAGTTGGCAGATCAAGGCGAAAAGCATTTTCACTAATCTTCTCAAGTATCTTGAATGGTCCATGCCTGATAGGTTTTAGATTTTTACCTTCTCCTTGCATCATGTCCTTGCTGATATACAGCCAGACTTGGTCTCCAACTTAAAAACTATGCTCCATCCAATGCTTATCATGCCTAGCCTTGTACTTGGCCTGGCTCTTTTCCAGCTGTTCCTGTACTACCTGGTGGATTTCCTGGATCTGTTCAATGAACCTAGTTTCCTTGTCTACATCACTGCGTCCATCAACCATGGTATCTTTAACAAAGACAAAATCCAAAGGAGGCCTTGGTATGAAACCAAAACAGGTCTCAAAAGGAGATCTCTGTGTAGAAGAGTGTTTGGTTCTATTGTAACACATAACACAAGTGTTCGTCCCAAAGCTTAGGGTGTTGGCTGCAATATCCTCTCAGTAACTAGATCGCCATCCTGTTAACTACTTCTGTCTGGCCATCTATTTGTGGATGAAAAGCTATGCTCTTCCTTAATTTGGTGTCCATCAGTTCCCACAGACTCGACCAAAACTTCCCCACAAATCAGGTGTCTTGATCAGATATAATGGAAGTGGGTAATCCAAAATGGACCCATACATGTTCAAAGAACAATTTTACAGTTTGTTCAGTTGTAATCTGTTTACTGTAGGGTATCAGAATACACATTTTGCTGAACCTATCCACAATGACATATAGATAATCATGACCTTTCATAGATTTAGGCAGTCCTTCCACAAAATCCATGGAAACACTTTCCCAAGGGTGAGAAGGAACTGGCAATGGAGTGTACAAGCCTAGTTTTCTATTGCTAGGCTTTCTTTTAGCACATGTGGCGCACCCTCTTACATATCTAGAAACTACCTCATTCATTTTTGGCTAATAACAGAATCTTTGCAGCTGTGCAACTGTTTTACTTACCCCAAAGTGACCTAATATCAGAGAAGTGTGTGCTTCCCTAATTATCTTTACTCTCTCAGTTTGTAGAATGCAGGGTTTCCCACAATGATATAAGAGTCGGTCCTTCATATGATAGTTCAATTCTTTTATTCTTTTGCCTTGACTCAAAGTTGCATATACATCTTTAAAGTCCATATCCTGAGCATATTGTTCTATGTAGCTTTCATGTAGCACAGAGTTATGCTTAAGTATGGTAGATGCATTTATAATGGGTCTAGATAACATGTCTGCAACTTTGTTGTGTATGCCCTTTTTATATCTGATGACTAAATGAAACTGTTGTAGGAAACCCATCCATCTGTAATGTCTTGATTGCTGCAACTTAGTTTGGGAGTGTAGATATTGAAGTGGTTGATGATCAATATGTATTACTGTCTCTTTGCTCATCAAGTAATGTTTCCACTTTTTCATACTCTGAACTAATGCATACAATTCTTTATCATATGTAGGATTGTTAACTACTGCAGGATTAAAAGTCTCAGAATGATGACATATGGGTTTACCGTGTTGTGTCAACACTGATCCCATGGCATAGTCACTGGAATCAGTTTGGATCTCAAATGGTCTTTGTAGATCTAGCAGTGCTAGTACTGGTGCTGTACTAATCTTTTATTTCAAGGTGTCGAAGGCTCTCTGATGTTTTCCTCCCCACTGAAACACCTTATTCAATCTTGTTAAAGCATGTAGGGGAGCTGCAATTGAGGAAAAGTTAGAAATAATCCTCCTCCAATATTGTGCTACTCCTAAGAAGCTTCTCACCTCTGTAGCAGACTTGGGTTTAGGCTAGTTTACAATGACTGCCACTTTAGAGGGATCTATTTTCAATTCACCACCCCCTACTATATGACCCAAATAATTTAGAGATGTTTTTCCAAATTCACATTTTGAAGAGTTTAACATAAATTTTTTCTCTTTTCAAAACATCTAATGTCTGCTTAACATGCTTTAAGTGTTCTTCCCATGTTTTACTAAAAATCAGAATGTCATCCAGATACACAATAACAAAATCATCAAGAAAAGGCCTGAGTACAACATTCATTAATCTCATGAAAGTAGTAAGAGAATTGGTTAAGCCAAAAGACATAACCAGCCACTCATACAATCCCTGCTTTGTTTTGAAAGTAGTCTTCCATGCATCTTGCTCTGCAACTCTAACCTGATGGTATCCACTATGCAAATCCATCTTGGTGAAATAAACAACTTCCTTCAATTGATCTAAAAGATCATCTATGTGAGGAAGGGGATAATGATTTTTGATTGTTATCTTATTCAATGCTCGGTAATCAATACACATTCTCCACGAGCCATATTTCTTTCTCACCAAAATGATTGGTGACCCACATGGTGATGTGCTAGGCCTGATGAAGCCCTTCTCGAGCAACTCTTGCACCTGCTTCTTGATTTCAACCTTGTCTAAAGCAGATAACCTGTACATTCCAATGTTAGGCAATGGAACATCTTGCTGCAAAATAATATCATGTACTATTTCCTTTTTGGGTGGCAAACCTTTAGGTTCCTGAAATAGAACATCATACTCTGAAACAATCTTTTCTATATCAGTTTGTTGTTTAGCGTTACAACCCTCAAATACATTGCTTTTATCAAGTTTGTTTTCCTTTACAACCATTAGTAAGAATTGTTTGCATGAATTTATCATTCTTTTCATCTGTCATGAATTTATGAGAGTATAATTATTCTTGAGCTTATGAGGTCTTACAAAGTATTCGATTCCATCTTTAACAAGTAGATACTTGCTCTCGGCTCTATAGAAAATAGCTTTTCTATCAGACAAGTAAGGACTCCTCAAAACAATTCCACATATATCCAAAGGAATTATGTCTAACTCAACCTCATCTACAAATGCCGACCCAAAAGAAAACTTGAGCTTGAACTATCTAATCACTTGTAGTTGTACCTTATCACTCAACCATCCCAATGGGTATGGTTTCTTGTGAGGTGTAGTTGCTAATCCCAATTTCTTTACAATTGCTTCAGAAATAAAATTTACGTGCGAGACACTATCAAACAATGTATCTATCTTTTGACATTTGGAAACAACTCGAATATGGAAAAGCTCATGTCTTTTTCTCTCATGTTCTTCATCAATAATAGATTGAGCAGAATTACTAGTAAATGATTCAGAATTCTTACTTTTTATACCTATGGCTGCAATGACTGTTTCATCTCCCGAGTTTGACCCCAAATCTTTCTAAATAGCTCCAACAATTTTCTTCCTCTTGCCCTCAGACTTCTTAGGTCTCAGATCTGGATGTAGAATCCAACAGTGCTCTTCATCATGCCCCTCCTTTTTACAGTGAGTGCATGAAGCTTTGCTTTTCTGTGTAATGTTTGCCTTCCTTGCTTTCCACTTTTGCTTTCTTTTCTCATTGCTCTTGCGTATAGTAGGTTGGGATGGTCCGCCAACTTTTGGATTGCCATTCTTTCCTCTAGTTTCTAGATGAGTAGCTTGTACAGATACCTCATCTATAATAGTAGGATTAAACATGAGGATGTTATGCCTCATGTAGCTGTGTAGACCACAATTGTACTTCAAAAGAGTCTCTAGTGAGTCTAGTGAGATACCCAACATCAATGCTCTCTTTCTGAATTCTTGATTATACCCTTGCATGCTTTGCATTTTCAATTGTTGAAATGTTTGCCAACTCATCATGGCTTGTTGCATGTAGGCCAATGGATAGAACTATTTCTTGATTGCAGAAACAAATTTACTGTAGAAAGAGATGGTTTTGCCATGTCTTTTCATGTTAGCTTGGGTTTTGCCTTCCCACCAAACCAAGGCAGTGCCTCCTAGGCGTAGGCTTGCTAGCTGAATTTTGCTCTTGTCTAAATTGATGTTCTATACTCTGTAATTGACATCAATTTGTCTAATCCAATTGTCCAACTTTTCAGCATTCAACTCTCCATCATATATAGGCAAGTCAAATTTAACATCTAGCTTGATCAAAGATGCTTTCTTATTATGCACAGGGCTATTAGGAGGTGTGGGAAAGATTTCTTCTTTCATTTTCCCTTTTGAGTGGTAATGGGAATGAGATTCATCCTCTTCTTTATCTTGCTTCGAGCCTGATGAATCTTCATCCTTATGCTTTCTAAATTCCCTATACATTTCTTCTACCATAGACTTTATAGCTAGGAAACTTTCTATGAATTGAGAGTCTAGCCCCATAGAACCTTCCTCTGACATTGTCTTTCGAGGATAGACTCTCCCAATTTCAGGGTTAGTTTCCACCAACTCTCCTTCTCCTAATTTGAGCTTTGATCTAGTGAGCATTCATATCTAAACCAACACAAGCTTGTCTAACCTTACAACCTTGAGATCTGATACCAATTGATCTGATATTCACCCTATGAGTGACATCAGTTAAAGATTTGTTAAAAAAAGGTATTACAGACTCATGTGCTGGTGTGTGTTCTATGTCATTGAACAACAGATTGATCAGATTGCCAATACACAAACATTTAAAATGGAAATACACAGAGAAGTACAGTAAGCAAACATAAAGACACAATAATTTTAATGAGTTCACCCTGTTCTCCTGGGCTACATCTTCGGTCCATCTTTCAGTGGTGGCCTTGTTATATTATGTCTTTGAGTAGAGAATTACAATACAGGGACTCAATGTGAGTTATCCTGAAGTAGGTTTTGCTTGGCATGATGGCTCTTGGATTCCCCAAGCTACTAGAGTACAAAGACTCTTCTTCTTCCTACCAGATCTATGACCTTCTAGTCTATAGTGGCAAGAGCCCAATGTGGTGCTCAGCTTGGACAAATTCCTCTATGGGATGGATTGAATCTCTCAAGCTCTGGTGATCGACGCTGCTGCTGGTCAGCCCAGCCCTTTGTCTCTTCCTGTTGTTTCTTTACTGCCTTCTTCTCTGGGTTTTGTCTCCCAGTGTTCCATTGTTGCCTTCTATTTCGTTGTTCATGGCTTTTAACCATTTTAACTCATGCCCGTTCGGTTCCTCTCCCACCTCTGTCGATTCACCTTCTACGACTGCACTTGAAGTTCCCCATTCACATCAGCATGAATGCTCGAGAAGTGGCCACATGTCCTCCTCCAAATAGTGCCAGCCTGCTTTGTCGGTTCATCTCTTCAGTTACTTCGTGGATGCATTTTTCCTCCACTGTGGCACTCAAACGGACCTCAAATCTTTACAAATGTGGCTTAATCCTTCATCGATTCCACTTCCTCCATCGAGGAAAATCATAGTTGTCTGATCTAGATTCCCCAGATCCAACGTTGTATGCATGTCCTGCGCGGTTGACCTGCTCGACCGATAACGCGCGATCAATGGTGGTTTTCTCTCACCTCCGCTGCCACGTGTCAATCGTTGAGTGGGATCGCTTTGCTTCTCCAAAACCATCTACCATTTGAGGACGCTCCAATCAATACCTTCAGTTTCCTGAGTGCGGGCCTCGCCTTTGTCCTTTTAGCACTTTTTCCTTTTCGCTCGTGGTTCTCCAGTTCGCCATGCGTCTGAGTGCTTAAGGCTTCCTCCATTTTGGCCTTGTTTTCCTAGCAAAGCGCTAATCGTGCATAAAAATCAACCTTTGTTTCCTTATCCGGGGCTCCCAGGGGCTAATTTTGCTTCCCATGTAGTCTCCATGGGCCTCGATTAGCACGCTTTGACCGAGGTCCTCGTCGTTCCACGCTGGTTGCCATTGCCACTGGTCCAAGGTGTTTTTTATCGTTGTTTTGGATTTCCTTAGATATTTGCTCCAACTTGATACAGTCATGGTTCTTGACAATCTTTTATGGATCCAACTCAGATCATCAATCACTCAATTCACAATTGACCAAGTGTTATTTGCTGGCAAGCCCTTTCTGTTTTATAGCGCTTTTTAAATTCGAATTCCACTGCTCCCCACAATTCCAGTTCATTAATGCTTTCTTGGTAGCATATTTTCCCAAATATTGCCCATAAATCATGTCTTAAATGCCTACCACCCACTCCATTTGGCCTCAAGTCGAGCATCCTATTATCACTTGGATTGAACCTCAAGCTGAAGGAAGGCAATGCTAGGGTAACAACAAACCACGCTTAGCCAAGTAGCTAGCCCTACTAGGCCAGGAGAGGGCTCTCTCCATAAGAATCTCAACTGAGATGACTAGATCCAGAAAATGATATTAGGCTAGGTATAGTAGCACAAAATTTTGATTGGATTTTGAAGGTGTTTTGCTAGATTAGGAGGAGTTGGACAGTTTAGGGCTAGGGAATTAGGTCAAAATTGCAGGGTGTTCAATGGGGCAAGGTAGGCATAAGGTTTAGCACTCTAGGGATTTTTGGATGAGATGTTTTAAGACTGGTAAGAAACTAGTAAGAGCATGTGATTACCATGGATCCTTCCAAAATTGTAGAAAACATGAAATGGTGAATGTTTTCCCAAAGCAGAGCAATGATGTAATGAATTCTGCCTATCAGACTTGAAAGCATTCACTTAGAAGCAATGAAATGATTAACAGAATACACAAAACATACTAACATATGATCACAAGAGAAGAAATTGTACTAAAACTCCATACCACATGGATCCCATAAAAATAGCTGCAATTCTTATTAATCTCCTACTAAATTGCTACAAAATGATGTACAATCAAGGTTGAGCATCTAGCTGAGTCCAACCCTTTACAATGAGAAAGAAGAAGAAGGTATAGGCTTTGTTTCAACCTCCTCCCATCATTAAGGGTCGAATCCCTAAGGTGAGGAGTTAATCTAACCAACACTAAACAAGAAATAGGAATATAGACATCTTAACAACTTGCGTCTAAAAGTGAAAAACTAATTCATTTGAGCTCAATTTGACTTTTAATGTAATGAATCTACCCTCTACTACTAATTATATATCATATTTATGCCAAGTCATCATTTAAATCAATAAAAAATCCTCCACGGGAGAAAATCTATGAACATAGTAAAAAAAATAGAAAAATAGCCATCGTGTGCAAAATTTGCCCTACGCACAATGCCACTGTCCCAATGTGCAGTGCCAATTTCTGGTCCTTTTTGGAAGCCTTCCTGGCATCCAAAGTGAGCTCATGATAGCTCATTGGAAAGGCCTTCAAGTCTAATTTCCAAAACACCTATAATGTCTTGATTTTAAGCTCATTTGACCCCTCACAAGTTGATTCTCCTAGGTATGCTTTTGTGTGTCCAAAAAGTGGCAGAAAGGTCATTTTTAGGGTGTTGTTTGACCTTTTGGTGGACCAGTTTTGCCCCAAAAAATTAGAAAATCCATAGAGTGCATGTCATCATTGCTATGAATCAAAAAATGCAAGACATTTGTTCATTGGGTGCCCCTCAGAAAAGCACAATGCTATGTGTGCAATTTCCAAAATTTGCAAAAACAAAATCTTCTCCAAACCTAACCAAAATTGGTGAGCAGCACCACCATCAAGCATCTTGATGAGCCAAGGAAGATTTACCAAGAAACCTAAGCCTATCATCCTCTTTTTTCCCTTTAGATCATGCCTTATCCTAGCTTTCATCTTTTTGACCCTCATGTTGCAAATTTTGTTTTGGGTCCTGTAATGGTAGGCCATGTGCCTGATCATCTGATTATCCCTATTGGCCTTCAGCAACAACTTCTCTAGGTGAAAAATTACCCTCTCAAGCCAAGTCTCTCTATCATCCTCAATTTCCTTCTCAATAGGAGAAAAAGTGACCGGTGCCCCCTTGTCACCTTGTTGTTTTACCTTGATAAGTTCCAACTCCATGAGGACCTGCTTGTCACTCAACTGCTTGATCTCTTGTTCCAAATATGTGATGACATACTTGGTCCTCTCCAAATTGTCCATCAACACTTGGACTTGAGCCTCCTTTTCCTATATGATGATGTCCTTTATTGTTTCTTCATATTGAGCCTCTAAGTCAATTATTTCCACACCATGATGAGTATAATGTTGCTCCGACTCATCATGCTCTATCAAATCAAAGTCTCTCTCTTTCTCCTCACCATCAAAAATTTCTTCCGACATATTTTCTTTCCCTTTATACAACTACTACACCTGTTCCTACTATGTTGATGAAGAAGGCAAATCCCCTTCCACATCCTGTGGAGCAAGCATTTGCCTATGAGTTGATGAAGAAGGCAAGGTCCCTTTCACATCCTGTGGAGCAAACACTTGCCTATCAGCTACAAACAATCTCCTTATGCCCCTCTGATATGTCATGTAGGTCCTGGGCACCTCAATGGCTTTAGTCTCTTTGGCCTTCTCATCTTTCTTTACCTGAGCACTGCTAGAAGGCCCTCCTTATTCTTAGGACACTGGTGGAGGAATTTGGGGACCCCCGAAGATGTCATCAGCAATAAATGTCTCCCAAGATATGTTTGCAAGTTTTGAGGTTATGCACTCCTAGAAAAGGGATGGAGGGAGTGAGCAAGAGTGATTAGGAATAAAGGAATGGGAGGTGATCTTGTGAGGTATTTGGTGGACTAGGTAAACATGAAAATGAGTGGGAGGGTATGAAGTATGAAAATGAGGGAGAGGGGCTAGGGTTTTAGGCTATTGCTTTGGAATGAAGGAAAAAAGGTATATGGAATGTTATGGAGTGATATAGGGGAGGTGTTAAGGGCTTTAGTGATAGGCGATGGGAGAAATAATAGGGTTTAGGGTTTCCATGGTATAATTGAGGAAGAAACTAGGGTTTCACATTTGTCATGGTAAATTCCCTCAAACACTTCAATTGCAACTTCAATGATGAGGTAGAGGGAGTGCACTTACTTGTTTGAGAGACGAGAGGGTTCTTTGGAAGTTTTTATGAAGTTTGGAGGCTTTCTGGTCTTTGCTGCTCAATGCATAGAACCAACTACAGATGCGTAGCACCACTTCTCAACTACAATGTAGTGTAATTTTGTATTGTTGAAACCTCCCTACGTGCAGCGCCCAGCTTAGACATACATCGCCACCTCTTGAACGCGAAATGCCACTTGAATCCAACTTTTGACTACATTTCCAATGTCCAAATTGAGTGTGGGATAGCTTGTTGGAAATCTTGTTCGACTATACCTTCCAGAACATCGTTAATTTTTCAATTTGGAGCTCATTTGCCCTATCAAACGCTCAATCTCCCAAGCTTGGTCAGAATATGTAGAATGAGGCTGCCAAAATGTAGAGTGTTGTTTTAGACAACTTTTGGAGGTCTTCCTCAACTCCCATCTCATGATAGCTCATTGGAAATATCTCTATGTATAGGTATCATTTCATGCACCAAGAAAGTCATTTGGTCACTCCATCTAGGAGAAATATTGATTTTCCCAAGTTCACTCCAGAAGTGGATCAACTCTCCTGAGGAAAATGATGTTTTTGACATTTTTCCCAAAATATGAGACATGTATAAAAACTAAAGGTTCACGGTGGACAAAAACCTCTCTCACATTTGTCAAATTCATCTTTTCATGCTTAGAAACATCATTTGAATAAAACATATCTCGATGTGTGGAACAGGGAATTTATAGAAATGAAGGGAAATGAAGGGGATGGGGGGCTTCTAATTTCTTGAGAAAATTTTGGGAAGTAGGGAGGGATGTTAAGAAGCAAGGAAAAGTGGAATTTCAATTATTGAGTGAGGGGAAGGGGTACAAAAGGGGAAAACATAGGCCTAACCTAGAAAAGTGTCAAAGGGTAGCAACAAGCTAGGGTTTGTGAGAAAATGGTGAATTTGAGGAATATCAGTGATTGGCAGTGTTTAATAAGGTATATTAAGGATATGGGAAGGTGTATGAGTATTAGGATACAAGTTTTATTGATGATTTGACCATCCAAGAAAAAATACCTTCAAAACCCTAGGAGAGGGAAATGAACCTTACCTAAGCACAACTGAAGCACAATCAAGGTGTAAAATGACCCATTGGAACTTGAAATAATGATGAAAACTCTTTGAATGATGATACACTAAGTTGAACAGTGACATGAACCAATACTTTGGAAAACTTTGGAAGGAGTGAAAACAATCCTAGACCTAATACCTAGTAACCAAATTTTACTTGAAGACTCACTGAAATGACAAAATTTGACTTTGAGACCCTAAGACCACTTTGTAAGAGCATGTTTGATTGCTAGTGGTAGTATGCAAAGACTGACATTACCACATCCCATCATGAATAGTGACTTCAACGGTGACATTCTGGCCAACTTGCATGACAGTGCAGCCTTCAGTGCGCGGTCGCGGACCTTGTCACTCTCTGCTTCGGTGCACATCCCCCATATCACGCAGCTCCTAGGAAGAATAGTTTATAGTCCCACACTCCCTTCCAACTACCTGGAGTGCTAAGACTATCCTTCCTCTGGCTAGTTAGGTGGTCGCACCACCCATGGGGGGCTCCATCTTGTTCTCCATCACGGTTCTAGGAGAATCCCCACCTTGTATTATTGTGGTCGACATCGCGTACTTCACTATTTGGAACGTGCTACCCTAGTCACTATTCTTAGCAATATATAGTCCAAGCCAAGGCATCAGACTAACCAATTCACGATGATAGTTCTCAAACTTGTCAGTATGATCATGCGCACCTTGCCTTATCATCCTAGTTTTTTTGGCAAAAAACTTTTCCTTTATCTCGTCCTCTAGCTTCTTGACCTCTGCGTCCATCAAATCACTTTCCTTCCTTAGCGTACCCTTTCTTTTTCAAGTTCACAGAGTCTAAGATTTCCTTGTTGGATTTCTTCCTCAAGTCCCATGCATTTTGTTTCTTGCGGTTGTGTGATCCCTCCTTTCCGAGCTTCGTGAACCATCGTATCTACGGGTGCTATTGTGCACAGTCTACACTTTGCATGCTCCATATGGATTACAACCTCTTCTTCATATTTCAGCATCAGCAGTGCCTTTGTGGTCAGGGTTTTACACATGGTCCTATAATCCCACAGAACCACTGGTACGTGCAGGTCCTAGTTAATGCATCTCACATAGTGGACCGCATTCAGTACTTCGCACACTTTGTCAAAGTCTTCCACGCGGATAATTGTTAGCACACTTGATCTTATCATACTTCGTCATTCATGCCATCGTCTTTCCTGCTCCTGCTTGTTGGTCTTGTTTCCTATCATGAGGATGTTGTGCATTCATGCAGGTTGCATACCATATGCCTCTACTCATCTGGAGAGGTGGGCGCACAGGCTATTTCATCAATCATTCCAAGATTTCATCTGCATCTGAGGCTTTCCAAACCGCATGAGCATCATCCTTCTGCATTCACGCCAGTCCTCAAAATTTTGCTGGTGCATACCCCACCACCTTGTAGGCGTAGCACACAATGCCCATTTCAGAGCGTCGAAATGTTGTTGTTCCAGTACTTCTTTTTCAAATTTCTTTAGGAAATCATCCACTTTAATCAACCCATACTACATAGGCAGATCTCTTACCTCTATTTCCACACAGCACAGTGATCTTGTCATCATGTTATAGTTGAGGGTTGTTACCTTGTGTAACCGGTTCTACCATCATTCTACTTCCTCGTCTGAATCTGAGTTGCAAAATCTTTCGCGCTCCCACAAAATCCTACCATCCATTGTTGGATTCACCTAGTCCTACTCCCACATGGTTATCTTTTAGATACAGTCTAGATTGTCATCACTTTCGCAGTTGTGCATCGGCTCTGTGCAGCGCGATCATTCCATAGGGTCTAAAGGTACCACTACGCACAATGACTTTTTCTCAAAACCATCTTGCGCTTCTTTAGATTTATCACTCCATTCATGTCGGTGGCCTAATATATTCCTAGTAGCGTGGGATAGGGATTATTTTCATCAAAAATCTCTATTACTTTGAAATCTGCAAGCGCACTCGCACCTTCGATATCCACTGTTATTCCTAGTAGTCTCCCCATAGGTAGGATCTTTTGTTGGTTTGCCATTCGCAATTGAATAGGAGACCATTGCAACATGGGCCTGCCCATGCACTCCCATGTCTGCTTTGGCAGGACGTTCATGTCCAATCCTAGATCCAAAATCACTTGATCCATCTCATATTCTCCTATTTGTGCAATCAATCTCATCTTCCTTCTTGTTTGCGTTGTGTGCTTTTCGAGCTTCTAGACTACGTGTGGATCTTGTGGTCCAGCACATCTAGTGATGAGTTCTTGCAACCCCTTCACCACTTTCCTATCACACAATAGCTTCATGCATATCTTTAGAAAGGTAGTGAGCATGGATGGTTCCATCTCTGGTTCTAGTTTGTCTTTACTACCTAAAGTGGAGGCCTCCATGAAGCTCTTCTTAGATTCCATGAATGTCTACTTCACGCACTCCAGATCGAACTTTGGTTCCTTTGTTGGAGCCTTGCAAACCCAGGCACTCTCTTTGGGTTGCTTGCCCTTGTCATCTCCTGTCGTGATACTGCTTTGGAGCACGATTTTTACATTTGGATGCTCCTCGTGTGGCTCAGACCTCATCATTTGTAGGTTCTGATTTGGGGGAGGTTGGAGTGTTCCTTTATCACGCAACCTCGCTATCAACGTGGGGCAGTCCTCTGTCTCATGATCAAATTGGGTACAATATAAACATGATGCCCTCATTAGATTTGTACAATTGTAGGCATAATGCCATAGCCCTCTGCAATTGTAATAGATCAGTTGTCTACAACCCCTCCCTCGTCCCATTCCACCTCGACCTCATGTGCACCGCTGAAATCCAGTGCATGCCATCCCTGAATTTTGACTGAGGGCTCACATTTCGGTTTGAACTCTATAGGTAGGAGTCTGATCCATCATTAGTTCATAACTTCTACAGGTACACTCATCATGGCCTACTAACCTGTAGAAATTACAAAACAACTATTGGGATGTCTGTATATACTTCTGTAATAGATGGGCAATTATTTGTAGCATGCTTCCCTCGTATCTGAAAAATCATGCATCATAATGTAGGCACCACGCTCGGTCCTGCTTGTGCCTCTGGTCTCGATGGCATTGGCCCTCCTCTTGCTAGGTAGTTCACAAAGACTGAATAATGGTCCTTATCATGTGCCTGGCCTTTTCACTTTATGCACGATACCTCCTCATGTGCTTCTGGGCAAGTTGTCTTATCTTGTTTCAAGCTATGCATCTCAAGGCACAAGTTTTTCTACTGTGCGTGGATCTATTGGACCCCCAAGTTAGGATCTTATATCAGGGTTTCATGTAGTCTGATTGCAATCTCCAAGGTCTCGGCCTGAATGGAAAGCTTCTTCTGTGACAGCGTGGTCCTTAGATGTGGCGTTAGCGAAGCTACAAACCATGTGTGGTGTTGCCCATCCATTAAGGTCATGTTGGCTTCATGATTCATACCCTTTAGTCTCTAATCTAGCTCCCAAGGGGTCTCACCTCAAAGCATCGTGATTTCCTTAAATCCAATAATCAACCGTGTCTCTAATTTTGGCTTGCTAAATTCCTTGTTTAGCACAACTTGGATATTTGCGATGCCTGTGTTTGGATTGTCATTGGAATGCTTAATGTACCACGTTAGTGCATGATCTTACAACATGCTCATCAATGTTGCCTTATTTATATTGTCATCTGTGACTCCTTATGCTTCCCATACAGCCTTTACCATGAACCAAAATTGGTCGGGATCTTCATTTCCTACTCCTTTGAACACCGAAAATTTTATTGCACTCACCATATTTAACTGTGGTGGTGGCGGAGGTGGTGTGGGCAAAGATGAGGGTGAAGATGGTGAAAGTAGTGGTGGTGTAGGTGGGGGTGGTATGTGCAGAATTCGTTGTCTTATCAGACTGATCATACTTCTTGGTGATACTTTCACGAGCTCTTCCTTGCTTTCTTACCGAGGTGAAATCAAGGGGCTAGTTTCTATCTCTATGCTACCTTCATTTCTATAGATCCTCCCACTTTCGTAGCCCCAAACATCAATTTATTCGCATAACCCACTTTTCACACAGTAGCATTTTAATCAAAGTGTTCAAATATTTATTGTACTTACCTTGCGGTCCTTTGAGCAAGCGTCGTTCCGCCTCGCTATAGCTGACTGAAGTATCTATCGCAAACTCGGTGATAAACCATCCTATAATTCTATCGAGCTAACGATCCATAGTGTGCATGATCTTATCTTCCAATGCTTCCAGTTTGCACACCAACTCTAGAGTCCACGCAATAGGTTTGTCGAGCCTACACCTTCCCTGATTGTGTGCTGGCTTTGCGATCCACTCGTCCAACTCATAGGGGAAGGATGCAAATAAAATTTCATGGATTTCCGTATATAAGTAGTGCTTTAACCACTCTTGCTTCAGTACTCACATGTTCCCATTTTCCTGCGGTGTGAACTCGTGAATATTTTGTTCAACCATTCTTTAATTTCTTTCTTTGTCGAATTCCAGTGACACGAAATCGGTCATCTCTTACGCAGATCCCATTCTTGGTAATAAAACCATTTGTTATCTTATAGGGGCTTGACCTAGGTTCAGAGTTGGTTTAGCCAAACAAATCCCGGTACTACTGGCCCTTTTGGAAATAGTCTGTGGAGTGTGGACTGAAGTCTCACCCAAAGTAGTATGGGAGGGTTCTAGAACCAGCTTTCCGCACCCTAGAGATGTCTGATGAGTTCAAGTGGTCTGCGGTTCAACCCTCCACACATGTCGCTACGCACACTTTCTCCTACCTCGCAACCTAGGATGTTGCCTTCCCACAGCCCTACTTGGGGGCCAAACACTGTTATTACCCAAGTCCTTACTAGTGTTCCAATGTTAGTTGATTATTTTGGCCTACTTGCATGCTTTAAGTTATACCTAACAACATAAATTATTCATATAGGATGCACATAGTAAATAAACAGTATATTTGAAATTTATATCAAACATGCATTAATCCAAGAAAAAATAGACAAATTGATATCAAACTTCTCTTTATTAATCCCTTCTTCAGTTACAGACTTGATTCTGCCCTGTGCACTCAGCTGTAGGGGTACGCACACTCAACTGCAGACTACTAGGCATTTGTGCACTCAGTTGTAGAGCCTTCTCCCATTCTACGACCCAAAGACACACTTAGCCACTTAGACTCTTTCTCTTTCTCTCTACTACTTCTCTCCCCTCACACTTAGAGCATCGCTCTATTTATACAATCTCATGGTCCGCAGACCATTGGTAGGTCGACATTACATTACAAAATGAGGGAGAGCAACCTTGTGACTCTAACATACTTCCGCACCCGTAATTTGCAGAGATTTACAACAATGTCAGGTCAAAACATGGGCTCTGAGCCCCAAAACATGCCTTGCATGGGCTTCCATGCCCAACACAGATGACATGCAAAATGTTCACTAGACATACATCCTTTAGGCTTGTATACAATGTTAAAGTAGTGATGCCCATGGAATACATTGTGCCTAGTCTGCGCATAGCGGCACTCATAGGTATGAAGGATTGTGGAGCCGTGGAAGAGAGGCTTGCACAACTTGCTGAGCTTGAGGAAGAAAGATTTATGGCTAGATTTAACCAACAAGTCCAAAAGTAGTGTGAAAAAGCATGGCATGATTGACACATTAAGCTATGCACCTTTAAGGTAAATGATATAGTTTTGTTATATGATAGAAAGTTTGATAAATTTCCAAAAAAAATTAGAATGCACTGGCTAGGGCCCTATGTCATCAAGGATATTACTGACGGTGGAGCAGTTCAGTTTGTTAAATTGAATGGAGATCCCTTCCTAGGAAAGGTGAATGGCAGCTAATTGAAGCCATACACCGGTGATCTGGCCAGGTAAGTATATGAAGGTAGCATAGTCTTAGCGCTCAAAGCAGCTGAAAGGAGGCACGAGACTATAAAATACATTGTCCAAGTTGGGGAACTGCATGATTGGAGGATTGTGTAGAATGAGGAAATGTCATAGGGTTCACCACAACGTGAAGAGAGTTGCGCTACCTAGGGAGAAATTGTGCAGGTCAGCTAGAAAGTGACCATTAAAGTCACTGATCATGGAGCTAAGGGCCCTTGAACATTGCGCTGTGTAGGTAATTAGTGAACAACAAATCAATAATTTGTAGCTAGCCCTACAGTGAGACTTTTCCATCGCTGCCATGATCGAGGTAACCGACCACAACAAGTGCATAGTTCAGGTAATGGAGGAGGCATGCTGAATGGTCCTAGAGTTGGCCATTCCTGAGGGAGAATTGGTTGAGGTGCTCATTCGCAAGATTTCTACAAGGGTGTGCAAAGTTCGCATAGAGTTGGCTAAGGTTTAGCTGGAGCTAAACGTACAGATTGCAGATTTGCAGTTGAAGGCCCAGCCTTCAACTCCGCTAGAAGTATAGGAGCAGTATGAACCGTTGTCACAGAGGAAATAATTGTGGTAGACAGTGTCGTACTAGAATGCACACAACTTTTTGAACAATCAATTGAGGTCCTGATGAGTCTGTAGGAGGATCCTAATGTACAGTAGCTGGAGACAGAATCACGAGAACTACAACAATGCTATGACGAAGTAAAAGGTATAGCGCAAACCGTCACCCTCACGCAGAGACTAGAGAAACTACAGGAGGCCAAAACATTGAAAAAATAATTCAATGCATTGCAACATAAGGAGGTAGTGTTGAAGGCGTGCTTGAAGCCCTAGTTGGAAGAAGTGTATTTGATCACGGCCTCCACTGAAGGCAACCCTACTAATCTACAAGCGACTCAGTAGAAGCTTCAAGCTAACAGTTTAGGACCAGCAACAGAGTAGTTGGTTGAAGAAGTGAAGCAGGCGGACGCACAGTGCACTGTTGAGGTTTTCATCATAGAGGTCGACTTGGGAGGTCTTCGTGCCAAGATATTTATGCTCATAGAGTGACTCGAGAGCGAGTCACCATGTTTGTGTTGGGGGCCTATTGGGAACGAGTTTCCCTAAGAACAATTGTTCGGCTAAACCTATGTTTTGGGATAATTTTGTAATAAAGTTGTAAAGTCTTTGTATTTTGTGGTCGCAGAGCGTGAAGGTGTCAAGAGTCATAAAGGGTTGTCTGCCCTTATTTTGTAAAGTGAAAAGTCAGCGATAAAGATCCACCCATGGTCCACAAACCATGGGATTGTATAAAAAGGAGCTAAGTAAGTAAGCTCTAAGTATTAGGTATCGAAGAATGAAGCATTGGAGGCTTGGTAGAGAAGTCTAAGTGTTTTGGGTCCTAGCATAGGTAGAGGCTCTGCAATTGAGTGCATAGAGGCCTAGGGTGGAAGTTCGTAGCTGATTGCATGAACCCCTGTAGCTGTGTGCGCAGGGTGGATAGAGCCTGTATTAACTTAAAGATATCAACAAAGAGAAGTATTTTGCAATTACTATGTATTTTGTTCTTGTTGATGCATCTGGTTATATTGCTTTTGGGTTTAATTTATAATGTTTATGTGATGCGTGAATATATGTAATTGCATTGGTTAATTGAATGCAAGTAAGGATATTAGTTTACCCGGCGCTAACTGTGATTGATTAGTAAGATAAGTAAAACACTTAAGATAGCTTGGGAATCTATAAAATACGTTATCATAGCTGTGTGAAAGTACCTAGATCATGAGTTAGGGTTGCACGAAGGTCAATCGTACACCTTCATGGAGGTACTGAAGGGTGAAATAAAGGGTAGACTGATAGAGCCCTAAGGCTTAACGACCTGCACGAGAGTATACGCTGAGGGTATAAAATTGACATCACAACCATCTGAGGGTGCAGAAACTTGGTTTCAGCATTCCCCCATACTGCTTTGGGTGAGACTTCGGTCCACGCTCCACAGGTGGATGCCGAAAGGGCTAGTAATGTAGGGACTTGTTTGGATAACTAACGTTGAACCCGGGTCAAGCCCCACGAAGCCAACATGGATTATCCATATGACATTCACAACAAACTAGAAATGCTCTGCATCTTCTCTTCATATGCCCTTGAAAATCGGCATCGTCATCATGTTTTCCATGTTGAATGGTGGTGGTGGAGGTGGAGGTGGAGGTGTGGGCGAAGGTGTATGTGGTGGAGGTGGAGGCAGAGGCAGAGTGGAAGGATGATTTGCTTGAGGAATACCCTGAGTGATTAGCTAACAATGCTTCATGACGTAGTTTGTCCCACCCGTTTGTTGTCACTTGAAGGAGATCCAATCAATGGACTATATTTTGGTCTTGATCCTTCACGATTTCTAAAGAATCGTCCACTTCGCGTAGCTCTGAACATCAAGGTAATGGTATCACCTATTTCTCATATAACAACATTTTAATCCAAGTATTTAATGATCTTAAATACATACCTCGCAGTCCTTTGAAAAATCTTCACTATAGCTAACTGAGGTATCAACTGTAGAAATTTTGAATAATATGACACATATTTACAGAGATTATCCCAATTATACACTATTTCCGAATACATGCATAATACATAACCTCCTCTACGTTGATCATCAATTTACAAAAGCAAAAACAATAACATGCGCACATAGAAGCATCAATCACACATATCAACACAATATTTTCCCGGGGAAAGCATCTCGCTAAAATCCCCAACTATTTGTATATTATATTGATTGAGAACATGTAAAAATACATAGTACAATACTCCTCACAAGGACTCAGTACTATTCCACTTGTTACACACAATACAACTCAGATCTGATCTCCAAATCTCCCCCGCTGCTTGCCTGCCTCCACTGCGCAATCGTACATGAGAATACTGATAATGGCTCAAGCAAACTCGTATTTACTTGGAAAAATAATGTGAGCACAAGCTACAATTTCCCTTGGCCTCATTGGCATTACTCAATCCATTGCATGTGCAAATCTCATGCACAATTGATAGTCACAACTCACCCTTTCACTTACCTCTAACACTTGTCTCCACTGAACTGTCCATGCACTGAGTTAACTGATGTATTCTTCAGTTGCATTATGAGTTAATAATTAGTGAATTAATTAATAACTAATTCACACAAATCATCACTTAGTCTATTGGCCAGTTAGACTAAATACAACTAGTTCAACTAAGTCAAACTGAACACAACTCCATTAACTGCTCATCTAACTCCACAGAACTCAACCACTTGAGTTCTAACTGAAGTCCTTCATGCAATAGCTCAGTCAACCCATAGGTAACCACGTGATTCCTTCAGGCAGTTGCATGTGCCACATCTGTAGCTCCAACTGAAGTGCTCCAAGAGAATAAGATAAAGTTTAGAGTCCAAATATTACTAAGGGCTAATAATATTTGACTGTTTCTATTTTTACCTGGCAGTCTAAAAATAGACTCTGATCACACCATTGTGAACCACAAATATAAGTCCATCTATTTTTCCCAACATGACGAATCATCCATAAACAACATCCTGCAACTCATAGACCATGATCCATATGTCTAAAAATAGACATCGTCTAAAAATAGACTTTGCGCCATAATTTTCCTGCGGGCCCACTTAGTGAAGGTGACTCCTTTCCACTAAGCTCCATCATCTTGTTGCATTTTCAACAGGTTCACACAACTAGGTTGCTCACGAACAAAGCCTTCACCAACATGGGTCAACCAATGCATCGGTGGTTGCATTGGAAATATCACTTCACGTGATCAAGCCCATGTACCATTAGTGTAGGAGTAGGAGTAGTCTTTGCTTTCATTTACTTTGCTTGCATGCTTGTTTTCTTACTTGTTTTGTTTGTTTGTTTGCTTGCTTGCTTGTTTGCTTACTCATTTTTCCTTCACTTTTGCTTCTGCTCCTGCTTTGCTTTGTTGTTTGTTAGTTCACTTGTTTCATTTAGTTCACTCGTTTTGTTCATTGGTTAGTTTTGCATGAAACCATGTATGACTCTTGAAATGAGCTGGGTGAAGTACAGGAGGGCCTGTACAACTATCACTACTTGGTTATCTATCATCTTACCTCTATATGAAGAGCTTGTTACTTTTAGTCCATGATATGTTGAAGGAAAATACATACTGTTCAAAGTGAACCTTGGTGAAAACACAATGCTTGCGCGCTAACTAGTGTCACCTTCTCTAGTCGGTTTTTTTTGGGTTAACCCATGTCAGCTCAGTCAAGTAGAGTAAGGTGAGGGGGAAAGCCTTAACAGGCACGTTAGAGATACAATAAACTAATTCTCTACTAGAACATCCTCTTCTACTTTCAATAAGTTGGGATCCCTCTTTCGCCTCTAAAATGAATAAGTGCTATGCACAGTTGAAAATGAAAAATTCAAAAAATTCAAAAAATTCAAAATGAAAGATGAATAAGGCAAAAGAAGAGAAAGGCTTCCTGCATAGGTACGTGATTCAAGTAACTCCATCAGGGTACTGACTAGGCTCATTGGCAACGAAGCCATGCTTGTGTTCCTATTGACTCCACCAAGGTATTGTCCAGGTATGCTCGCAGTGGAGCAACACCAGAGATGAAACTAAGACTTTGACGACTATGTTGCTTGTGCACCTATATACCCCTCAACCCCAATCGAAACAACTATGTTTCCTTGATTTGGAATGTGTGTCAATCAACCAAGGGCTTAGCAGATACTACATCTTACAATCAAGCTAGTGTGAAACCAAGATGAGCTAAGAACTAAACAATACTTTAAGGGGTATTAGACTTGATTTTCATGAACAATGTCCATTTAGAGAGTTGGAGTTCTACCAATGTGTCGCTAAATTTTGTAGTAGCTACAACCACCCTCCAAAATTTTTCCTTAGCCTCGTTTTGCAGCCTCCCTACCAACCTTTCACATCACCTTCTCTTGCTTCGTCAAGTACACAAGGTTCAATTTTTTGCTTGCACAAAGACAACATATGGATCATAGCTTGATCCATTTCCCTCACAGGTTGTTCACCCAAACTTGGTCCAGTTGCAGGCTAAGAAGCTTCCTAAAGAAATTGCACATTTCTGGAGGGCAACCAGCCTTCCCTCCAGAAATTGCACAATCCTGCCTGGCAGCCTGTTAGGCTCCAAGATTGCGCAATTCTAGTAGTCAACACTCCCAACAGGAATTGTGCAATTTTCCCTAGCAGGGCTGCTCAGCCCAGAATTTGCGCAAATATGAGCAGCAGTCAGTTTCTCTGCCCAGAAATTGTGCAAACCTCCTGGGCAATCAGCCCATCTCCCAGCAAGAAATGCGCATTTTTCTCAAGCAGTTGAGCAGCTGCATGCATGAGCAGTTTGGTTGACCACTTCCACCAGGGACTAAGGAAACTTGACTTGCATCCATGCATGACTTTATTTTTCCTGGAATAGCAAAAGGAAACATGCAAAAGGCATCCCATGATTCAGGGAGCTATTTTTAACAGTCAGGGGTTACATGCAAAGTTGTTTTAGAAACTTCCCTCCAAATGTCGTTTTTTCCCAGATTTGTGGCATACGCATCATGAGTCCAAACTTATTTATTCGAGGCATCAAAGCTCATTCATTCACATCGATCTTGGAGTTCTAACATCCCACAGCACATCCATGACTCTTTGACACATTTGGCTCAGTTATTCACGAGTAAGTGGCCTCAACTTGTCTTTTTCAGCATTTCTGTCGCTTTTTGTGTATTCGCTTGTGTAATTGTTGTTTGCTTGATTTCTTTGAATTCTTATTGTTGTTTACATGTATACTATCTTGTTTAGCTCTATTTTAGTTTTAGTTGCTATCTCACTGATGTCGCATGCATGAAACTATTTTGCACGGACATTCGTCAATCCAACGAATCGCTTCACCCACATGCATGTTGATCTATTTTCTGAATCTTTCATTCATGTTTGCATGCACTGTCAATCACTTATGCTATCACTTAGTGTTGCTATGCATTCACTGTCTTATTTTCTTTCAGTTTCCCATCGGCGAGTCGCGCCAACCTTGGCCCAGTGGCTGCCTTCACTCAGACAACATTGCGCAATCTGGGGAAGGAAGGCTCTGCCTTCCTCCCCAAAAATGCACATTTCTACCCAACACTATCCTCCAGGACTGTTTTGCAGATTTTTTAGGGACAGTGACTGCTGGCCCAAAAATTGTGCAATGCAGTCACTCAGCCTGTAGTCACTCCCAACTGGAATTGCGCATTATACAATCCTAGTAGCTAGCAACCAGTATGGATTGCGCATTGTGCAGATCCAGCATCCAGACTTGCTTCCCAGACAACCCAGACTGCCTTTTGTACAGATCTGGTAGCTAGTCACCTAGCCTCTGAGAATAAATTGCGCAATCTTGCTCATCAGTTTCCCAAGTATGTGTTGTGTCATTCCCCAAATTTGCTTTGTTTTTGTTGATAGATTTCTTGCCATGCATGTTGCTTGTTTCCAGATCTTACAGGTGTTCATCTATCTCAATGGCTTCCAAGAGAACGGGATCATAAGACATTGATGGAATTGCAACTGGAGCTGCAGTTGAGTGAGTGTCCTCTAGTCTGTTGATCTATGAAGATACAAAGTTGTATCTAGATAAGGACATCAAACTAAAGTGGTAAGAGGTCAATGAAACATTTACAGGAACTTTTGGGGAAGACCTCGAAGACCGTCAGGTGTATGTGAACATTCACAAGTCTTTCTTGTACTAGATTGCATGCAAATACCCCACGTTCCCATGTGTGGACATGATACATTGGATCATCTCTCACAATGATCCCGAGATTATGACCCTGAGCAGTGTCAGTGGTATGAAGCTTGCGACCTACAAGGCATGAGATAATGATGAGATGTATCAAATGTCAAATCCCGTGACTGTTGTGAAGACTCCATTCAGCTTACCCAACAGCGGTTCTAACTCCAGAGACATTCTGAAGGACTGGGTAAAGGAGCCAGCTTGATTCAGGATGACACCCAACCAGATCTACAAGATGAAGATACTGAGGAAGGCGTACTAATACTTGGTCATATTTGCATGTCGACTGTATGGCCAACCAAGCATTGAAACCTTTCCACAGAGTTGGGTGATCGCACTAGACCAACTGGACAGAGAAGAAAAACCATGTAACTGGTCCAGCATACTGGCTGATCAGCTGAAGGAGCAAGTAACTAAGGCTTGACAGTCACCCGGAGGCATGCATACAGATATTTACATGCCTGCCGGCATCTTAGATATAGTCTGTGCCCGAAAGGAGTTCCCGGGCTTGGAGTGGGCATGGTCACCGGCGAAGACTGTTGTAAACACATATTTCAAGTTGTTGTCTGAATGCATCTTCAAAGGAGTAATCACATGACTGTCCGATCATTTTGTCACCCCAGTGTACAAGATGATATTCAAACAGGATCCACCCCGTTTGTCAAAGGAAGAAATGGAGGCATTGATAGGCATTGCAGATTGGTATGCCTCATTGTCCGACACTTTCATCCAAATGTCCAGTGCGAGGAAGCCTTCGCATGTTCTACCAAATTTTTCCTTGGATGTACTTGTCATGCAAGAAGTAGCATATCACATCTCGATGAATTGAAATCTAGACTACATCGGAAGAAGAAGGCACCTTGGCCCACTCTTTCATTGCGGATTGGGTTATATGAGATCCAGGGTATCAAGCAAGCGAATGTCGAAGCATAACAGATGAATAAGAACCTGTAATCCATATTTCACCATTGTCCTTAACTTTATCCAATCATGCCTCCAAAAGACAAAGGACTAGAAGAACCTATGAATCCTCCGATCCACCCTCCCATTGATTTTCACCACATCCCTTTGGCAGACAGAGACTATAACATGAAACTCTCCATGAATTTGATCATTTTGAGATGTATTGTTGGCTTGAGGACATATTTATTGATAAATCTGATGATATTCAACTATGGGAGTCCAATTTGCCCCACTATATCTTTTCCCGTACCCACAACACCCCTGAATTCATTAGGAAGTTTCATGCTTGATATCTACCCAGCCAAAGAGCTATTATTGCCCACAGTGGAGAAATTTTGTTCACTATCACTCCTCAAGCTATAGAACAAATGATGCAAGCCCCTACAATAGAGAATGCCAGTCCTTTTTCCCACGAAGCACTGGTTGAATTGTATCGGAAGATGGACTTTCCTAGAAGAGCCAAAACCCTTGAACTTTTCTTGACTGAAGATGCCCGATTACGCAAGAAAAATCCTCCCTATCCATCCTCCATTTTCCCTGAGAGAGCTAAGAAAATCATCACAAACATCTCCTACCTCATTGGCTATTACTCATATCAGTGGGTAGATGAGGAAATTATAGGATTTCTTTCCATTTTCTCTACAGATTCCAAGCCTTCCATCTTGTTTAACTTCAACCAATTTCTTGCAGATTCTATCCATGAGTAGTTTATCAAATTCCAGACTAAGGAAGTATTCAAATATGCTTTTGTGTTAGTTTATATGTTTTTATATTTTCAGGGAGACAACCTCAAGCTTGCCTTACAAAAACTGGATGTAGAAGGAAATCAATAGTCAGTCATCTTCTAGACTACGCTGGTAATGAAGGAACAAAAGGAATTTTCATACAAGTAGTTCATAGAGATGTTTGTACATCCAGCACACAGTCTCCTAAGAAACAGGACAAAGCCAAGGATTAGTGAAGAAATTAGGAAAGTTTTGCAGCTATTAGACCAAGTCCAGATAGGGGATTGGTACCTTTATCAGAATTACATAGAGCTGAGAGTATTTTGGTGTGATCTTGCCCCTTACAAGCTGCCAAAATTCCTCCAAATGAAGATTTTTTCTCTAGAATACATCAGGAAAATGCTCAATATGGATGAGATCCACTTTGTAGCTACCGAGAAGAAATCCCAATTCAAAATCAAAACTCAAATAGGGCCTTTCATTTGCAAGAACAGGGTAGCAGGGGAAGAGGCAAATAAACTATTGAAAGAGATGCATTTCAGCCTCAGTTTCACCTGGTCATATAATCCATTGGGGTTCATCTCCAAGTTGAGGGTAGAAAACAAGTCTACTGCTTATTTCCACACAACCAGACCAGAGATTGAAAAGTATAAAAACCAGTTAGAATGGACTAAGAACATCCTACAAGAGGCAAAGGAAAAGTTGGTGTCATCTTCAACAGTACAGACTCTTATCGCAAAGGAGAAAACAACAAAGAGGAGCAGGGAAGAAGTCACCTTCACTGACTGAGATTTCTAGTGAAGGCTTTAAAATCATGTACAAAAAGAAGGCCAAGATGCATTCTAAACTAGGCCTACACAAGGATTCATAGAAAGAGAACATTATCACTACTAAAGAACTAATTTTTTCCTCATTAGTGGGTGATCAGACTACCCTTTCTCCCACTACCTCCACAACTTCACAAGATCAACAACAGATTATGCAGACTAACACATCTACCATAGGGGAGACAGAAAAGAGTATATTTGACATTTTCAAGGAGATTAAAGTGAGGAATGAGGCCTTGAAGATCAACACATACACTCAGTTCTAGAAGCAAACTTCCAGTTCTCAAAGCAGGTTGTTTTCAACCTTTGATTTAGAGAAAGGTAAAATGAAAATGGCATTCTTCCAAGCACAGATTACCCAACCCAATGTAGCATTAGACTACAAGAAGACATCATTTTAATTTGATGTGAAAGGCATACATCCCATTGACCAAATGGAGATGCACAAGTAGACTGGGCAGATGATTTCATCTACTCTCACTAACACTGCTATGATTTTGTCTAAATTGCAAGTTACATTGGCCAATGTTCAATCACAATTGAAGATGGAGAAGGTCTCTGCACGTGCCAAAGACACAAGGATCAAAGCTTTGGAGGACTTGGTGATCAAAGTAGGTTATGATCCTGCAAATATCGATGTTGTAGAAGAGCTCATGAGGAAAGAGAATACAAACATAGCAGCATTAAGGAAACAGTTGAAGTTACCAGCCACAGAAGATCCTTTAGCCAAGGACAATAAAGAAACAAAGACACAAAAGGAAAATATGATGAATCTCATCATGGAGGAAAGTGCAAAGTTGAAGCAAATGGAGATAGAGATGGAAAAGATAATAAAAAAAAGAGAAAGCTTCCAAAATGGTTGTTGTCCCTTTGGAAGCACTCCCTATCAAAGCAATTCCTATAGCTACATCTTCTACAACAAAAACAGGGGTTTTTGTAGATCAGTTGGCAAATGCAGTGCAAAACAAGTCTCTCGAGACTTAAGAAATCACAATATTGCAGGCTGAAGTCAATCTTCTTTAAGATCGAAAGACAAAGAATGAGACTTTCTGTGCAGAAGAGCTACAGAGAGCTCAAAACCAAATAGAATTATGGAGGAAATCAGCAACTGAGTCCTCCATTGGCCACACATTGGCCCAAGTCAAAGAAATTATATGGAACAACATCATTAAGGCAATGGATGAAATCTAGCCTTGTATCCAGATTATATTTGAGCAGAAAGAGTTGATGGAGAAAGCCAAGCAGGTCATTTCCACTATCAACAATGAATTGGGAGAAATGCCTACCACAACCAACCGCATCATCAAATTTATCAACTCTAAAAACAAATACGAATTGGATGATCTAGGAGTAGATGACGGAATAGAAATAACTTATAAGTAAATAAAGTTCTGACAAAGAAGAACTTGGTTGTGCAGCTAACAGAGAAATGTCACACTTTGGAGGTAGCAGTTAACAGGTTTTTCACCAAAATAGAAGCATTAAATAATAAGTGCGTGCCTTCTTTATTTGTAGTCAATGACAAGCCGATGACTAGGGAAGATTATATGAAGAAGCTCAAAGACATTTCAAAGGATACGACCAAGTCTTCCCACATCAAAGGTGCCATGATAGGGAGAAGTTTTTATGAAGCTATCAGTAATATGAGTTTCATTCAGCATGAGATAAAACACATTTTTGTAGTAAAACCCACATTCTCTCAATATAAGGAGGTAGATGAGATCTACCGTAGAGTAACAAAAATTTCCATTCCAGATGAAGAATGGTGGGATAAACTGTGTGAATTCTAGGATTAAAGAAAAGGTTAGCTTCACAAGCGCAACACACAAATAGAGGCCACTTAGCAACTGCTCTCCACCAAAGCAGTGCCCGATGTCCAAATCACTTTGCCAATTCACCTCTTGTGGTCGCATTATTTCATTTCTGTTGGTCTGAAGTTAATAATAGAATGCCATGTCAATGAGGCATTTATAGTAATAGGTTTTGCAAATTTTGTTTAAATACTTCATTCAGTCAAAGTATTGAGGGTCGTCCCTTGATCATTGTAACTCCTTTTATCAAAGCATTGTACTTTTCCATGTTGTTGGAGCATCATTAATAAAAAGACTCTTCATAGGAGACTTGTGTTGCAATATACTGGTGATGTTTTTCTTACTGTAATTGTGTTTCCATTGTTATTCTCTGTCTGTTTATGATCTGAAATCTAATTGTAAAATAGGAGATGTGAAAAATAAGATATGTTATTGAGCACCTTATTTGGACCGTGTTTACAATCTGTATGTTTTCTTCTGAAGTCTAATTGAGAAATTTTTAAATTCTTTTCAATCACTATTGAATCACCTCTTTTCTCCCTTCCATAATTCAATTTAAAGATCCAGTAAGTGTAACTAGCTTGCCTTGTGATTACTCCTTTGAACTTTTGATCCAGCATCCAACTTAATTTGACTCCATAGCCCAATGGAAAGAAAGTATTTTGATCAGTTCAACCAACCAACCAATCAAACAAATTCAAACAAACAACCAAGCATAATCATAACTAACATAAAATCAACTTAAAAACCAAGCTAAATCATAAAGAGAGATCCCTTTATGAAGCTGGCAGGGCTAGATCCCAGCTTCAAAAGTGGTTTTGATGTTGTCTAATGTATTTATTCCGACAACCTCAAAACTACAGAATGATAATGCTTGGTGCCATAATTTATGTACTTTGTAGCCTCGACAGTAAACTATGCTCCAGGCTAAGCTCATATTTGAGCTTGAGAAACAAACTGAGGTGTAAATGACTTTGGGTGCATGCCTTTGCTAGCTTGGTAAAGATTAGCATGGGAAATCAAATTTATGGGAACACTCTTGTTGTTTAGAGGAAATATCCTCTAGTGATTGAATGTTGGTTGCATCCATAGATAATCAAAGTTTTTCAACTATTTAATGGGGTGAATACAAATATGAATTTGACATGGGAATGATACCCTGCATGGGATATTCTAGAGTGGGAATGATACCATATGTAACAATGTTATGGTTGACAATTTTGAGGATTGGCACATGAGTTTGAGTGCTATAGGATTAACATCTAAGAGCCAAATAAAGGCCTTCATGTTGGTGTAATCAAGCTCAATTTTCCAAGAACCTCTAGCCCTCTTGATTCATTATCTTTATCTCATTGTTTAGCGATCTATGTTATCTATAACACCATATATGCACCATCTTCCATGATAATTAATATTTATCACACGAAAAATTGGAATTGATGGTGATGAGGGAGAGTCTTTGCAATCCACCACATAAGAACAAACTTGGTAGTGGAACATTATTGATAAATTCACATTCGTGACAATAAAGTAAGGAAGGGAGTTGTTTCTCACTCCATTATAGGGATGTAAACTTTTTGGAATGATATATGGCTCTTGTCACAAAGAAATGTTCTTTTTGGGTGCAATACAAAGTTTTGTATTGCTAAGAATGTAACATCTCGAGTGACACACAATATTGTATTATGGAAATATTGAGATGTCGAGCTTAAGATTCTCAAATTTTATGCTAACCAATCCTTACACTTATCAGTGAGCAATAATGTGGGAAAATAGACTTGATAGAAATTTAGAAGCTTGCAATTTTTTTAAAGATCTAGTTCCTTGAAGGCTACTTATAGGTTGGATTTGTTAGCTGGAAATATATTTCCATAAATTGTTCTTGGATTAATGTAAGGTTATGATTTTAGGTTAAAACCATTTCTTAGTTTAGGTTAAAACCATTTCTCTTGGAGTCTTAGTCTCTCATATTATTTTGGTCTAGTGTTTTGTAGCTGCGTAGGAAAATTTTATTAATATATGTGAGTGTATGTACATTTTACATTGCTAAGTTCTCCAACATTAGTCTTCACAAGCTCTCTAGCCTCAAACCATACTAGCGCACTAGCCTAAATAAAACATATTTACATATGCATTCACAACTAGGATCAAACTATACATATGCATTTACAACTAGGATCAAAATATATAAATATAATTAAATAAAAAAGAGAAATTAAAAATTGTTTATGGGTCTTGGATAGTTAGATTTAAGTTTATGTGATTCATATGAAATTTTTTTTAGAAAATTTTTCGGCATAAATTACATAATAGAAATATCCTACTAAACTTAAAAAATTAAATTAAATTAAAAACAAAAAATAAAAATATCTCTAATCATGTTAAATTAAAAACAAAAAATAAAAAATATCTGTAAGCATGTGATATGATAGTGTCCAATCACTTGCAAAGGACGTACAAATGGAAGGTTGCAAGAACCACAACCATCATTTTAAGAGACCACCTAAATTTAAAAATATCGTCTCCAATAAGATCATGTCGAATATTTGTAAAAACTAAAGGATGAATCCAATCACTAACGATATTAGTCAAAAACTAAAATAAGAAGAGAAACCAGCCAACTGTTATGCACATTGAGATCAGGTCGCAGTCAAAAGAAACGACTGGTCTCAGAGCATGTTGCAATTTTTTCTCCGCGATATGCTCAATCGAACTGGTGCCTCGACGAGCTGGTACAGAAGTTGGAGTCGGGTCGGCAATAATTCCGGTCTTCTACAAAGTCGGGCCTGCAGATCTTCGGTGGACGCGTGGCGGAGATGCGCGAGCTCTGGGCATGCTCGAAAGGAAGAGAACATTTGATTCTCAACGGCGATATGACCCCAAGACCATGGAAAAATGGAGGAATGCTCTTTCTGCCGTGGCAGATATAAGCGGTTTTGAGCTGAAGGACAAGTAATTAGATTCTCCAAATCTCGCTATTATTTGAGTTTTGTGCATTGCTGGCTTGATAAGTATATCACATATTATTTATGTAGATGTTTCCTATTGGTCAAATAACTGTGATTGTGAATATTGTTCAGGGAAGAGTGGCAGCTGGTCGAGGAGGTCGTCCAACAAGTTTTGAAAAAGGTTCGCAAACCACCTTTGAACATTGCTAAATACCCTACTAGCCTCGATGACAAAATAAAAGATGTGGACTGGACATTGTCACTGCAGTGGCAAAGCCAGAAGGCTAAAGTTTTGGGAATTGTAGGTCTTGGCGGGCTGTTATCATTTTAGATGATATTGATCATATGGATCAAATGGATGCATTATGTGCACCGGTTAAAGATACTATTGATGTAGGTAGCTTAACTTTAATTACATCTCGCAATAAGGATGTGCTTATCGATCAACCCCGTCCTGTTATAGGATATGAAGAAGTGGTTAAGAAGTTTTTGCAAGTCTGCAATGGTTTGCCACTATCGCTTAAAGTGCTTGGAGCGCTTCTTCGTGGAAAAGATGTTTGAGGCATTGGAGTGCGCAATTGCGGAAAACCTCCAAAGTACTTCCCGACGATATACGAAGCAGACTTAGAATTAGCTACGATGCTCTGGATGAAGAGGAGAAGCAGATATTCTTAGAATCAACCTGTTTCTTTATAGGAGAAGACAGGGATACCGCTATAAGAGTATGGGATGGATCCGACTGGGAAGGGTTGCTGGGTCTTTGGAAGCTGGAAAACAGATGCCTGGTTGAGGTGGACAGTGCGAACCGTCTCAGAATGCACGACCACCTACGAGACCTCGGCCGAGATATCGCCGAGAATCCAGAATATCCACGTCGTCTTTGGCGTTTCACAGAGAATCTTCTTCATAATATGTCTAGCCAATCATTTGTAAGTATTCTTGATGGACTTTCGAAATAGCCTTGTGCCATCAAAGTTGTCTGTCAAGTTCTGAAATCTTAGAACTTCCCACTATTTTCAATCTTGTTTCTAACAGCTCTGGGTGAACAATTCAGGTGCGTGGAATTAGCATGGTTCACGGAAATGGCCCTGAACAATCTTTTGAAAACCTTGCCGGCAGATGCAACCTAAGCAGGTTGCAGCTGCTTAGGGCTGAAATTCATTCTGTTGAAAGCGTACTGAGAAGTGAACAGTCACCACCACTATTATATTTCCGTTGGGAGCGCTGTCCTAAGTCCTCTTTACCTCCCTGGATTCCATTAAAGAATTTAAGAGTACTACATATAGAAGGGCGACAACTGAAAAGACGCTGGCGACATGAATCTCACGTATAGTGTTGTTTTTCGTGTTTTTTAAACAAATCTATTTACTTTTTTTTCATATTGTAAAAATTGTTGAACTGAGTTTTTGTTATCGTATGCCACAATGACAAAAAGCTGCAGAGGTTCAAACTCACTTTAATAATGCATCTGAACACTACAGGCACCTCTGCAATTGAGGGAATTGCATATTGATGCTCCCCTTTCGAAAGTTCCAAAGTCCATTGACAAGCTCAAGCGTCTCGAAAAAGTTGTTCTGCACACCGGATATCTTGAAACTTTTTCAAATGAATTTTGGAACTTATTAAGACTCCAAATTCTTCACTTGGGGTGCTCCAAGCTGCAAACCCTACCAGAATTGTTTGGGAACCTGATTGGCCTCCAAAGTCTTGACATGGGCGGGTGCTTCATTCTACATACGCTCCCAGACTCGGTCGGCAACCTGACCGGCCTCCAAAGTCTTGGCGTGGTCATGTGCTGCAATCTGCAGACCCTCCCAGACTCGGTCGGGAACCTGATGGGCCTCCAAAGTCTTTGCTTGGTCAGGTCCTCCAATCTGCAGAGACTTCCACACTCGATCGGGAAATTAATGGGCCTCCAAACCCTTAACTTGCTTATGTGCTCCATATTGCAGACGCTCCCTGACTCGGTCAGTAACCTGAAGGGCCTTCAAAGTCTTTGGCTGGCTGGGTGCTCCAGTTTGCAGACGCTCCGAGACTCGGTCGGGAACCTAACGGGCCTCCAAATTTTTAACTTGGCCGAGTGCTCCAAACTGCAGATGCTCCCAGAGTCGGTCGGGAACCTGAGGCGCCTCCAAAGTCCTGGCTTGGCGGCGGGCCCCAATCTGCAGATATTGGCAGACTCGATCGGGAACCTGAGGCGCCTCCAAAGTCTTGACTTGGAATGGTGCTCCAGTTTGCAAACGCTCCCAGATTCGTTCGTGAAACTGAAGAGCCTCCAAAATCTTGTTGGAATTTTCTGCTAAATTCCTTAACAAACAGACAACACAAAAATGCTTTGTTTCTGCACAAAAAACTGATAATTTCGTTTTCTGGACTTGGTGTTGCAGCGACAGGATTCGGTGTTGCAGCAACAGGAATTTGGTGTTGCAGCAACGCGGAATAATACTATGTTTCTGTTAAGACAGAAAAAACAGAAAACTGCTTACTGGAAACGGTGTTGCAGTAACAGGATTTGGTGTTGCAGCAACAGAGAGTTGGTGTTGCAGCAACAGAGACTTGGTGTTGCAGCAACAGGAAATTTATGATAATTTAAAGTAAAACTGAATACAGAACAATACTTAGTAACACTGAAACTGGTGTAACAGCAACGTGCAAGTGGTGTAACAGCAATAGTAAACAAGCTAAACAGTAAACTTGTAAACAATAAACTTGTATTCATAAACAGTACACAAGCTGATACAAATTCGTTTTCCTCTTGATAACAGGAACACTTCAGTTCCACAAATCTATGCTTAAGAGCATCTTCCTCTTAACAGAGGGATTCACCAGGGAACGCTTCTGTTCCACACAAATAACATCTACCTCTTAACAGAGGGATTTCAACATGCCTTCTTCCGAGGCACTTCAATCTGTGTATACCTGCAAATTGACACTGTTGTGTTTGCACTGCTGTTTCAACACTCTGCCTCAGCACTGTGTTTCAACAACTCTATCTCAGCACTGCTGTGCATAAAGCTTCATTCATGTGAGCTCGTGTTGCTGCACATTCTTTCTCAAAAAACACAGAAATTACATTTTAGCACTGTTGTGTTGTATTGCAGAGAGATTAACATTGTTGCCACACACATCTTCTATGCTGCTGCACATTACATTTATAGGAAAATAAATATCAGAGTTTAATAATAAACTAAGTAAAATATCTACTGATATTTATCTGCGTATTGAATGCAGAAGCGGTGGTGCCTTTCTCAAGAAAATAAGTCGGTGGTTGAAGGGGAATTCAATTCTGAATTTAATGCTCATCAATGTGCAAAATATCTGCAGCGACTTTGCGGCATCGAATACGCTGGAACATCTACGGGAAATCATATTTTTGTCCAGCTGTTCATTGTTTGCAGTTGGAATTAATTTCCAACACTCCCCCTTAATTTCAACTGCTGGGTTATTACTCATACCCAGACACTTCATCAAAAATTCGAAACTTTTCTGATCCAATGGTTTGGTCAGAATATCAGCAACTTGCTCCTTCTGTGCTCTCATGGCAGATGTAATTTCAAATCTCTTCCCTATAGGAAGATCCATCAGGGTCTTCATCAAATCTTCAATCCCTTCCTCTGTCATATTGACAAGGGTGTTGGCAGTAAAGCCCATCTTAGCCATCTTGGCAAGAGTTACATATCGGACTCCATATTCTTTAAACCGATCTTCAAGGAATTTCAATTCCTTTCTCCCATTGATGGGTTTTGTCCATTTCCTATCTTCAACTGCATTTTTGAAATGAACAGAGTCATCAACATGACTAGATAAAGCAAACAAAGAATTCGTACCTTCATTTGTTGCTTCTTGTGGTGTGCTTGGAGAAGCACATTTACTTCTCCTCAAGGGTGTGACTTGTTGCCCTTGTGTTGGTGCTGCTGTTTGGGGATGTATTTCAGCCATCTCCTCATCATCTTCATCACGAGACAAACAGTTTTTATCATTCACTGTTTTCTCTAAGCTTTCATCATAAGCTTCCTCCTCAATGAACTGAGGTTTTACTGTCTTTACTTTCTCCATGCCTTGATAGGTTGTCTTGAGAGTTTCCCATGCTTCTTTAGATGTCTTAGCTGCTGCTATCCTTGGAAACACACTCTCATCTACTGCTCAATACAAGAAGTAGAGGGCCAAATCATCCTTCTTCTTATAGCTCTTCAACAGCTCTTTCTCTGCCTGAGTTAAGCTATTAAACTCATTTTTATCTGTTGGTTCTTCAAAACCATCCTCAACAAATTGCCATAAATCTTGTGAGGTAAACAGGGCTCTCATAACTATTGCCCAATAGTCATAGTTTTTTCCATTTAATAGTGGGAGCTGAGTATTAAACATACCCATGATAGTGCTGGCACTGGCCATTCCTTGCACTTTAAACTATGCTTCAAATACAGTCTAGTATTTAAATAACTGGCTGTATATTTAAAAATAACTGAGAAATACCTTGGATCCTTTCTTGACTGTGTCTTCACTCTGCTGGAGAAGCTATTGCAGCAAGAAATCTTCCTTCAGCTTCTTTGATGCCTTCAAAGAGCCTGGACTAGCCCTGATACCATGTTGGAATTTTAGGGTGATTTCAAACACAAAAGATCATAGAACAACGCTCTGATACCATGTTGGAATTTTCTGCTAAATTCCTTAACAAACAGACAACACAAAAATGCTCTGTTTCTGCACAAAAAACTGATAATTTCGTTTTCTGGACTTGGTGTTGCAGCAACAGGATTCGGTGTTGCAGCAACAGGATTCAATGTTGCAGCAACAGGAATTTGGTGTTGCAGCAACGCGGAATAATACTCTGTTTCTGTTAACACAAAAAAAAATAGAAAATTGCTTACTGGAAATGGTGTTGCAGCAACAGGATTTGGTGTTGCAGCAACAGAGACTTGGTGTTGCAGCAATAGGAAATTTCTGATAATTTAAAGTAAAACTGAAAACAGAACAATACTCAGTAACACTGAAACTGGTGTAACAGCAACGTGCAAGTGGTGTAGCAGCAATAGTAAACAAGCTAAATAGTAAACTTGTAAACAATAAACTTGTATTCATAAATAGTACACAAGCTGATACAAATTCGTTTTCCTCTTGATAACAGGAACACTTCAGTTCCACAAATCTATGCTTAAGAGCATCTTCCTCTTAACAGATGGATTCACCAAGGAACGCTTCTGTTCCACACAAATAACATCTACCTCTTAACAGAGGGATTTCAACATGCCTTCTTCCGAGGCACTTCAATCTGTGTATACCTACAAATTGACAATGCTGTTTCAGCACTCTGTCTCAGCGTTGTGTTTCAACAACTCTATCTCAGCACTGCTGTGCATAAAGCTTCATTCATGTGAGCTCGTGCTGCTGCACATTCTTTCTCAAAAAACATAGAAATTACATTTTAGCACTGTTGTGCTGTATTGCAGAGAGATTAACATTGTTGCCACACACATCTTCTATGCTGCTGCACATTACATTTATAGGAAAATAAATATCTGAGTTTAATAATAAACTAAGTAAAATATCTGCTGATATTTATCTGCGTATTGAATGCAGAAGCGGTGGTGCCTTTCTCAAGAAAATAAGTCGGCGGTTGAAGGGGAATTCAATTCTGAATTTAATGCCCATCAATGTGCAAAATATCTGCAGCGACTTTGCGGCATCGAATAGGCTGGAACATCTACGGGAAATCAGATTTATGTCCAGTTGTTCATTGTTTGCAGTTGGAATTAATTTCCAACAAATCTTTACTTGGCCGGGTGTTCCAATCTGCAGAGGCTCCTAGACTCGGTAGGGAACCTGACGAACCTTAAAACTCTTTACTTGTTCGATTGCTTCAATCTGCGAAGTATCCCAGAGTCCGTGGGGAATCTGACAGGCCTCCAAAGACTTGACTGGTTGCTTCAATATCTTGACACTCCCAGAGTCAGTGGGTAACCTTACGGGCCTCCAAAGCCTCCAAAGACTTTGACTGGTTGCTTCAATCTCTTGACGCTCCCAGAGTCGGTGGGTAACCTTACGGGCCTCCAAAGTCTTTGTTAGAGGTCGTGCTCCACTCTGCAGACGCTGGTCCCAATCTCGATTAGGGACTTAACGGGTGTGAGAGTGTCTTGAAATCTGTGAGTGTTCCAATTCAGAGATGTTGCCCAATATTGAACATTTGAGCTCTTGGAGATGCTATAAGGGTCTGTGTCCCAAAGTGCATTGGAATGCCGGAGTGGAAGAGGCTGCCGGGAAGAGTAAGCTACAGCGAAATACAGGCCTGAGGACGATTCATCGATTCAGAATGACAAACAATACTGCCAGGCTTCTGAAATGCGTAGCGGGGGTTTTTCTAATATGTTTATGGGTGAGCATTGTAAACTCCTTCGAATTCCGTCCTTGTTTGGTTTATTATGTCGCTATTAAGGTTTAAACCCTTCTTTTATTTTGCCATGTAACAAATCCATTTTATCGTCTGAGAGCTTGGGGTTTGGCCTTAATCAGCGCTTCGATAATCCTTTCCTTGGTGCGTCTCGCAGAACAGGGGATGTCGTGAGGGGTGGGTTGCGAAAGCCTTGGGATGCAGTGGAAGAGAAGGAAGCTCTGTATGTGTGGGTGGACATGCGGGGATTGGGAAAAGAAGACGTCAAAGTTTATGTGGAGGAGAACGCGCTGGTGATAAAGGAGGAATCGCTCTCAGACACAGACTTGAACGGCGATAGATGGAATTACAGCTCCCAGATTGAACTTCCTCCGCATGTGTACAAGCTGGACTAGATCAAAGCCCAGATGAAAAATGGTGTTCCCAAGTTTACAGAGGAGGAAATCAAGCATGTGAGTAGGGTTTTTGTATGCACAAGTGCAACCGTGGAGGTTTTTCCTTTTTGTATTTTCATTGTGATGATGTTCTCTCTGGTTTAATCACAATACAATGGCGCAGAGTGTAAAACTTGGAAGCTAAGACAGTTTCAAAGTGGTGCTCATATTTTCAATATTAAAAAGTATCGATGCATCTAGATTCTAATTTCCCTTAGATTTTGGTTTTCCAAAGATTTTGATTCCGAACATTGTTGTAATCAAAATTTCTGTAAATTTTCATGTTCAGACTCCAATTTATATGAATGAATAAAATTTCTATTGATTTTCGTTTTCAGACACACCAACCAATTTAGATGAATGGAATATGGAGGGTGATTGAGATAAGTTCCTCACACATGTTTTGGTTTGGCATTTTATAAAGTGAGAGAAATTGAATACCACAACAACATTGCACACATTGAATATAATCATTTTATATGCATTGTGAATATAATCGTTTACAGAGAACATAAAAGATGACAGCCATTTAGAGAGGTGGATTGAAAGAGTTTAGCTGTAAGTATGAAAGAGGACAGTCAGGAATGGATTTTATTATTATTATTATTATTTATAAAAATAATACAATTTTATATAGAGGTATTATCTAATTTAGAATGGTAAAGATGTTGTAATGTAATATTTTGACTAGATTAAGCACATAAAAAAAAATAAAAATACAATAATATAATTAATAATATAAATTAATTATATTTAAATGGATTTTTCTATATGGATGTAAAATTATTATTGTTATGTTAGTGTGGTAAAGATGTTGTAATGTCTGTTTTACATTTCAATTAGTCAAAAAAAATAAAAAATAATAAAATTTAAATTTAAATTTAAATTAAAAAAAATAAAAATGATTATATTTATTGCAACCTAGTATGATCCACATGTTGTAATGTTTAATATTTTGACTTGGGTCAAATTACATAAAAATAAAAATAAAAGAAATACATAAAATTAATAATTATAATTAATTATTAGTCAGGATTCATCTTAACTCGGGATCTACCAAGCTCCACGAGGGATCAAATCTCTTTTATGAAAGTATTGAAAGAGGTGATATATCATGTATCAGAAATGAACTTTTTCTACATGGAATGATAAGACAATTTTATATAAGAAAAATCATTATTGCTTCCAAAGGTGTTCTTCTGTCACTGTGGTAGAGATGTTGTAATGTCTTGCTAATATTTTGACTCAGTCAAACTAAAATAAAAATAAAATTTAAATTTAAACTAAAAAACTAAAATAATCATTATATTCAATGCAACCTAGTATGGTCAAGATGTTGTAATATTTAACATTTTGACTTGGGTGAAAAAAAAAATCATTAATAATTATAATTATCAATTAAAGCATGTTAACTCAATTAAATTACATAAAAATAATAAAATATATATAATAATCATTATTTATAATTATAATTAATAATTAAATCAATCTAGATCCATCTTAACTTGGGATCTATTAAGGGTATAAATAAAAACCTCATGAAAATAGATTTAATGCCTCTTGGCACTTGGTAGATCGAGAGACATGTCTAAGTTGGTGTTAGCTCAGTTCACACACACACTTATATATAATCCTTAAATAAATAAAATGTTAGATTTAAAATAAAAATAAAATTCACTCAATTAAAAATTAAGAAATGAAAAATAATTATTCACAACAATTCAATTCTTTATATTACAATTTTGTTTTTATTAGTAAAAGAATTATAATGTTCAAAGTAGTTTGCAGAGGCCACCTTTGATCAAAGGAATGAAAATTTGATTTCAAGGAGAAATCCCTATGTATGTGTTTTATTTCTTGCGCTGTTCATTTTTCAACTATTGGTGTGATTGATGCAATGAGCAGAAATTTAATTTTCTACTATTAAATAAATTTTATTTGAGTTATTTATCATGAGAATATGCAGATATCAGTCACTTAGGCTTGAGAATTTTCCATGGTATTAGAGTAATTTCATTGATTGGGATTCACAAGGATATACAGTGATAGATCAATTGTCAAAAAGGACCAATGGTTAGAGGGTTTCAGTATTTCTCTTAAAAGACTAATTAAGTACGGGAATTTTTGTATTAGAGCTTGTAGCTTTTACAGATATGGCAGAACCTAATATAATGGAGGAAAAAATTTCGCAATTGCTTTCTTTGGAGGAAGATAGATTTATAGCAGAATTTCATCAGTAGGTACATAAAGAAAGAAAAAAGGCTTGGTATGACAAACATATTAAGCAGAAGAAGTTCTAGGTAGGAGACCTTGTTCTCCTTTATGAAAGCAAGTTTGTAAAGTTTCCAAGAAAATTCAAGATGCATTGGTTGGGCCCATACGTTATCAAATATATTACTGATGGAGGCACAATTCAATTAGCAGAGTTAAATGGAGAATTGGATCAAGGAAGAGTAAATGGAAGCAGGTTGAAGTTGTATAGGGACAACCCTGCCCTTATAGCTTCGCTCAGAAGAAAGAAGAAAAGTCTTAGTGCCACTTACAGTTGAAAGTGGGCACTGGACTATAAACTACACTACAAAGAGAGCTTCAATGTAGGAGCCTCGACGTAATAGGAGTTGTCGCAGTACAATATAAGATGTATCAAAGTTCATCGGAAAAATATGACCGTTAAAAAAATAAATTCCATCGAAACACGCAGAAAGATGCATTTATGAGGACATATTAATTGGATCTAGTGATGGATATGCAATTAATGAACACTAATGATGGGGTTAGAAATTAATATTTTTTATAAAAAGTCATGTCCCACCCTAATTTGGTACTTTGTTGTTGGAATATTGCTATTATGGAGAAGTTGCAAAACGTTTCGCTGTCGTATGTCGTCTGAGCATTCTTGAGAAGAAATTGTTTGTATATTTCGTGAGAAGGGCATAGTCGGAGTAATGGAAGCATCAGTTGATATGCCCGCAACAACATCATTGCCTGCAACAACACCATCACACACGCAACAGATATCTTTGTAAAAGAAAATAAACAAAGAGGAGAGAACGAAGAAGAAACAAGACAAGAAAACTATTGAGCCTTAGGAAGAGCCCAAACCTGTGAGAGATAGTGAGGAAGAATTAGAGAAAGTGCAAATGGAAATGGACAACGCATCATTTACGTTGCCTCTCCCACCATATATTCCAACAAGAAAGCCAAATGAAAAACTAGTGATAGAGTCGAAGGACGTAAAGTATGGCACACCTTTATTGTCAGATTCAATGAAATTTAGTGGAGAAAGACTTGGGAAGACTCAGCAGCTGAAGTTCGCGGACTATGATTTCAATGACATAAATAAATATATGTAGTTCGCAATAGACAAATACTTGAAACAAGTGCATTACCCTAAGAGTGGTGTGACAAGGTTAGAACCATAGCAGTGGGCAACTGAATTAGCACAGTCGGGCTTGTTAAATATGTTGAATGTGTCGCACTTTGGTAGAAGTATAGGAAGCACAACTTGTGTGAGACAATTGCTTGTGCTAGTGCACGATGTATGCCTATGGATGGGGAAGAGGGTCCTTATCGACCCAATGCTAATATGGAGAATCAAAAGACTTCCTTATCAAGGGTTGAACCCCACAGAGGAGTTTTTTGGGAAAGATCGGGACAAAGCCATAGCAGACAACATGAAGAACAGGTTTGGAATGACAAAAGGGAAGCGAAGTTATGATATCAACTCGATAAATGACCAGGGAGTTCACTTTGTAGCACATATATTGGCTAGAAAAATCATGAGGAAGTGTTAGGCTAATGAATTCCTTGCACTGGTGGTTTCATTAGCTACGCAGTGCATTAATGGGGTTCAGTACAACTGGGCCACATATTTATCCCAAGATTTTATGGATGACTACTGTGAGGATCAGGAGAAAGGTACTCCATTTCATTACGCATGGTTAATTTTGATAATTACGATGCTTGCATGGAAAGAGTTAGAAGATTCGCAGTTCCCTCCGGTAGCCTCAAATGTTCGTGAAGCCGCACAATATGCCTCGTTATGGTATACCACTGATTCAGTGCAATCACAAGATAACATAATTTTTTTTGTTCTATACCATATGGATTTACACATGATGGTGAAACAACACCCTCGCCTTTCATCGAGCCCATATGAGTAGTACAGTTCTGTTGCAAAGTTTAAGGCTGACTTCCACAAAATTTACATACATGCTCATAGGGACATAAGGAATACATGGTATCCCCTACCATATTTAGTAACATAAGAAAATATCCTAGCATAAGTACAACAATGGTCTGCGGAATGGATGACTATGCCAAAGACAGAGACAGAAGATACTTCGACAAATAAGGACACGACACAACATGGGGAAACAAGTGGGAAGGATAAGGATAAACAAGAGTTAGAACAATAGGAGCACCAAGAAAAGAGTCTTAGGGATCATCCTACGGGTGATGAGCAGCACAAATAATATGAAAATATAGAGATAGACCCATCTGTTGCAAAGAAGAGGAAGGTAGAAGCCGAAGTTGTCACAAAAAGAAAAAAGAAGTTGAAGGCAGACAAGATAAAGGACATAGCGCCATTGGTCCTCACTGATGGGTAGTTGGAACAGATTGGGGACAAAATCTAGGAAGCAACAACAGAATTATGGAGCAAGCTTGAGGATCTCTACGCCACACCTCTAACAAGTGTAGCGGAGTGCATTGCAGAACTGAAGACATTTGCATAGACAGTCAAATATCTAGTGTAGTTACAAGAGAAGCTTGGAGAGGAAAGACCAGTAGAGCCTACACTTGGGGGGCAGATAATGCAAATACCTATTGGACCCCTGCAGTGTGACTCCACCAAGGTACATCAGCAGGCCAAAGAGTGGGGGTATGTGAATATGAACATCACAGCAATGCTACTTCAGAGATTACACAAGCTACATCAGGAGATCATAGATGAGCTAAAGAAATGTGAACAAATCACCTCGAAGTTAAACATTCATGTAGAGAGAGAGCGAGCTTCACCAAAATAGAAGCTCAACCAGGCGATCCACGAGAGGGAGCAGACAGTACATTAGCATCATAAGCTTAAGGAGGTGGTCGAACCAACATGTAGTGAGGCTCTAGACATTGATGTCCGAGAAGAGGAACCAATGTAGGACAAGGTCGCAAAGCTCGACCTTGCAGTAAAGGATACAAGAATAAGATCGTAGATGTGAAAATTACATACGATATGAAGATCAACAAGCTATAGATGAAGCTACATCCAACCACACCACAGGAAGTGTGAGAGTAGAGGGAGACCAACTTAAAGGCTGCAGTGGTTAGAGTCTCTGTATTAATGGCAGATTATGGGAAGTTATTGGATGAGAGATTACAAATTTGGACTTCGCCGCAGGAAGATCCAAATGTGCAGAAAATGCATGAGGATATTCAGCAGAAGGAGTAGCAGCTGGAGAAGATTCGAGAAACTGTGATAACCTTACCAATCTCATAGAAGCTCGCAAAGGCCAATGAGGGAAATTCCCTCCAGAAGAAGATAGAGGAGCTGAGGAAGGGAGAGAAGAATCTGACAGAGAGAAATCAGCCATGGTAGGCTGAGGCTCTCCAACTCTCCCAAGCAGTGGATGAGAACCTTCAAGAGCTTCAACAAAGAGAGGAGTCAGTGATGCAGAAGGCTACAGTACTGGCAATAGAAGGACTGCTGGAAGAAATACACAAAGAAGAGAATCAGGTCACAGACATTCTGCAATAATTCAACAACACCTACAACAGTATTGCAGCAAAGATCAAAGGAAAATTGGTTGAGTGACTAGGGATGAGTCACATGTGAGAGTTGGGGGCCTATTGGGTGCAGCCCAACTTGGCCTAGAGTTTGGCAAAGACTCTGCATCTTGTGGGGCAAAGTGTGCAGTGGAGCATGTAGCGGATTATATTTGAGGAATTAAATATACCGCGTGGTGTCATAAGGGCTTCAGGGTGGATCGAAGCCCCTCCTTTTTGTAAAAGTGCACAAATTTGTAAGGGATCAAGGGTTTTGGGGCCATAGTTGCTTGTTTTAAGGATTCCATAGTATTTGGGCAATGGTACTTTGATGATGTAACCCTCTAATGTAATAGTATATATATGGTAAAATAATAAGAAGAGAATCATCTATCTTTGGATCTAGATCAATGTTATGGATGAATTATAGTGATTTGTAATTGTGTAGTGAAAGAAAGGCTCTGTAGCTGAGTGTGCAGAGGTTTGAGTCTGCAGCTGAGTGCGTAGACAGGCTGCAACTTAGTGCGCAGGCCAAGAACTATTTGCTATTCAAATATTCATTATATTAAACAACAGTTCTTGTGGACGTAGCCCTACACTGGGGTGAACCATGGTAATTTGGTGTTCTTGTATGATTGAAGTGTATATTTTCTTATTATCTATTGTAGAGTAGCAGTTATTATAGTTGCAATTTACTTCAGCACAATGATGGTTTATGGTTTTAGATGGTATGTTTAAGTAATTAATCTAATGCACCAAAGTGATTTATAAGCGCTAAGAATAATATAACATAATAATACCACATCTGCTAGTCCCTCAAGGCTGAAAAAACATGGTTCTGCATCCTCCCATAGTCACTTCAGGTGAGACTACGATTTTCTTGTAGGTCATTGCCGAAAGGGCCAATGATCAAGGGTTTTGATGGTGCGTAGTATAGATTGAACCTAGTTCAACCCAAATCAAGCCAATAATATGAAAGTCCCATGGCACTCCAAATAATCTTTGATCTTGGTTCCAGATAAGGTGTTGAATTCGATGGGATAAGATGTGTTGGAAGGTGGGCCTTAAGGAATCCCACATCAACCAATTCGAGCATATAAGCAAAGTGACTTGAAGAACCATAATAAAATATTGAAACCATCATAAAATTGCAAAACTTATTATGAATGTTGCTCGCCAGTTGCTTGGTTTACAAGCAAATCTCATGTCCAATTGCGCCAACAAGCTAGTTTTCAAAAAAGTGCTTATTTTTCTCTTTACATTTTTTATTTTTTATATGTCCTACTCTACATGAAATATAAATCTTGTTCAAGTATATGGATACTTCCAATGGAACCGTATGTGTAACAAGATGATATCTGAACTCATATGCAGGTTTGAAAGATACGCTTTGATATGTATTAGTATATGAGATACCAACTGCCTTGATTGAGATGGTGTCAAAAAATATTGAAGAATTGAGCATTGGGATCCAATGATTGTCTTGAACCAAGATTCAATGTAATCTTGTCTTCCTTGGCTCCCTGCTATCATTCCATGCAAGTCTTCAGAGATGTGATCCCCATTCATAGAATATGGTGATAGGCATTCATGAAACTTTTCAATCTCAGGTTCCAACAACTTCTCTTCTTCAACGGTCATCCATGATTCTTGGACCTTGTCTAAATATTCTTCTTCTAGTTGTTGTTCTTCAATGGTAGATGGAGAATCATTAGTGGATTGAGGTTTTTTAGTATTGGGTATCTGAAATAGTTTTGTAGGTAGTGGAGTGGGAATGAATCTTTGGGGTGCTTGTGTGGGTGGTAATGGGAAAGGTTGAATTGAGGTCAATTGAGGGTGAACTTGATGTTGTGGTGGAGGTGAATGGTATAGATAACATTGACATTGGTATTGAGGATAGTGAGGAAAAAGTTGAGGATACGGTGGATTTCTTATGTAAGGCCCTTTCCAACCTTGTTGCTAATGTTGGTTTTGAGGTTGGGATTGAGATAGCCAAGGTTTCCAAGGAAATGGTGTTTGCCAATTAATTTGAGATTATTGTGCATAATGTGAATTAAGATCTTGCATCATACTAGATTGATGAGTTTGCCATGGTCTTGTTGGAGCTACATAATAGGATTATTCCAATGTTTGATTTTCTCCTTGGTAAATTGCCTTTAACCTTGGTAATGATGGACAATCTTTCATAGTATGTGATCTTGCACGTATTTCACAAATTTTAAAGTTATCAAGTGGACATTCATGAAAAGCATGTTTCTTTCTACATATAGGGAAAAATATAAATAAAGCAACAATATCAACTTTTTTCTTGTTTTGCATTCTTAGAATATCAATTTCTTCATTTAAATTACCAAGAATGTCTAACAAATTGTTAAGTTCAGTTTCACTTACCAATCTTGATGCCGCCTTACTTACTCTTTCCATAACTAGATCCTAAGGGGATCTTCCATACTTTGACTTTCCTCTTGATATGTTCTTTCACAATTTGCAAATCTCTTGAAATGACAATTGAGAGACATCTCCTTTTCCCACAAGGTGAAGAAGATCAATCCATTCATCCCTTATAGATTTTAGTAGGACGGTTTTTAATGTGTCTAATCCTAAATCATGCAATTTAGATCTTTTGAAATTATAAGTAAATCTCTGCACTAAATCTTCTAGGCTTTCATCCTCTTTTTGATTCATCATAAAGACTTCATTTCTAAGGTCATGGTGTATTCAATAATCTTTATATTTTTTCAAAAATACTCTTTTCATATCATCCCATGTCGTTATAGAATTTGTTCCTAAATTCATGAACCATATAAGAGCTTTATCCTTCAATGTTTCTGGAAACAAATTCAATTTTTGAATGTGTAATGAGTAGCCATAAGATCAACAATTTATTTCAAATTTGAAAAGAAATGTTTCCGAGTCTTTTGATCTCATACCTTTGAAGTTAGGAAATACAAATGGAGGGATGTTCTTCATATGAACGTTGATATCAGTTTCTTGAATGGGAAATCCAAATGGATCTTCCTCATTGTCATCATCTCCAGCCATTTCTTCTACCTGAAAAAATAAGAATTCATGATGTGGAAGATGATGTGGCTCTTACTACACCACGTGATTTGGGGGGGTGGTAGGTGATTGAAGTTTTTTTTTTAAATGAATTTACCTCTAGGATGTATTAAAATGAGATTAATATTATGAAACTAAATTTATGCAACTAAGAATGAGATGAAATTGAAAGCTAACACCTATGTATACTTCCCCGACAATGGTACCAAAATGTTGTGTAATTTAATTGACTGTTAAATTACTTGCATTTATATGCCAATCTGAGTATGTGAGCTTGCGAAGTATACATGCATTATATGTGCTAAGATATCTACTTTCAATTCAAAGAAACTAATCTAATTGCACATGAGGATTTAAACCTATTTATGACTACGTTTTGATAAGAAAATGCACATTTTTGTCTTAAAAGGCCAATGAATTCAAACTCAAAACTTTGAAATTTAAATGAAATTTTAAAGAAAAATATACTATCAAAACTTTGATATCTATTATAATTGGACAAGAAATTAAAATCTATTATCCTAAACAAAAATTTAAATCTATTCTATTAAATAATGAAATGAAATCTAACTATCAAATTAAAAGCACAACTATTCTACAAAACTTTGAATTGGAAACTATTCTAGAAAACAGTGAAAAACAATGATATGTTGCGAAAATTTCAAGTGCAAGAGTTTCCATGTCTTATCAAAATTATGAATAGAACAAACATGAAAATGAAAGCAATTCTTGGAAAATACTTCAAGGAAAGTGCTTTTGGATTTTTAAGCTTATATTGAGCACTCAACCTGTAACATACACAAAAAAAAAAAAGAGAATTCAAACATCTAAAGAAATTAAAAACTAAATCAAAGAAAATATTGAAAAATTGAGATTAAATGACAACTATACTATCTCACAACTCTACATGGGGCCCTCCTGGTGAGTGTGACGAATTATGAACTCAGATCACTAATTTAAATCACCAATTTCATTCAGAGTTGCACCATATCAGAGATTACATTCATTGAAAAAAAAAAAGAATTCTTCTTCTTCAAATAGCAACAAAAATTACAGGTTAATATTCATCATTGACATATAATATCTCCTCTCATCAAAGAGACTACAATTTATAGGGTTTTGATGCAATTAAGAAACTCAGAATTTTCTTGCTTGAGTTTTGGTCATGAGATAAGTTTTGAAAATAAAATCCAATCTTATTTGATCGATCCTGGGATGAAATATCTACCCATATAGGATAAGAATGATCTCTCTGCCACGAATTTGCTAAAGAACAACTCATTCCAATATTTTTGGTGATTGTGCATTGAATGATGAATTGGAAAACCGTTAATCCATGTAATCTGCAAAATAGGGGTCCAACGAACCCTAGAAATATCTCAAATCATAACAAATTTGAGAAAAAAAAATATATAGAGAACCTAATTGTGCACGTGCTAAAGAAAACCCATGTTTTCGTTTTCCAAAATTCATTTTCATTTGCTCAAAGAATTATGGTAAAAATGGTGGTAGGTGAGTGAAATGGTGTAATGGATGGTTAGAAGTAATGGATTAATGAATGATAAAAACAAGTGAGAATGATGAAAAGTTAGTGAATCAACAATTAACTTCTTATCTATAAGTATATTTAGTAGATAGATGGTTTTTTGCAAGATAATGTAGTTCCCTTCTTGCAAGTAGTGTAGCCCTTAACTTCTGATGAATTGATTCAATAACATTTACAAGTCGAAGTTCAAAAGCATTTTCCTTTTTATCATTGGAGGTAGTTTTTAAATTGCACCTTCATTAGTTAGTTTCCCTTCTAATTCAATGGGAAGAATGGTCTTGGAGCACTATTGATCAAATGCCCTAGTTGAGGGTGGCATGAGTAGAATCCCATCTATTGTGAATATAGCACTGTCACCTCAAATTTTCTATGAAGCCCAGGTTAATAAATAGAGTTAAGAAGCCCTTAGGAGTTGCAACACGCTTGGTGCAATACCAGGGCTCACCAGGTCCTACACTCCTTAGTATCCTTGTCATCTTGTCAATCCAACCTTCCATCCATACCAACCTCAAACTCCTTAATGGGGCAACCGTTCACGATGATGGATGCCCCAGATCGCCCAAACTCTTGCCTTGTTGCCTCCTCCTCCATCTCAACCATAGATACCCCATGATAACCCACCTAAGAAACCTCAAATGCCTTCCCAAACCAATCTGAACCCGAATAACAAGTAGGCACAATAGTTCTATAGTGGGGGGGCATCTTATCTTTCTTATGTTGTGGAAATCTAGGATATCAACCTTAGGTATTGGGAGGTGCTTCCAAAAGCTCACCCACCTTCTCAACCCGGAGATCTTAAATAAGAGAAGGAAGATAGTACCCCTCAAGACAATATACCTCCCTATCCTGAAAGGGTGGTCCAACCTAAACAACACACCCTAGAAGAAGATGAACTTTTGGGAGAATTAAAGAACTTGTGTGTTAAGATACCCCTTATCCAGGCCATCAAATATGTTCCCATTTACAACAAGCTCATTAGGGAAGAGTGTTCAAGAAGCATGGGAGAAGAAAAAGAGATGCCCTGCTATCAATGTTGTTGGGAAGCTATCCGATCTAATTTTTGCGAGGGTTATCTCCCTAAAGTACTTGGATCCTAGTAGCCTGATAGTGGATGTGCACATTAACAATATTTTATTCTCAACATGTTGATTGACCTTTGGGCTATAATTAATATCATGATCAAGGAAACCATGTTGAAGCTTAACCTCCAAGGAGCCTTCAGAAAGATCACTACAGTGTTGCAGTTTGTAGATAGATCCACTGTATCCCTCGAGGGAGTTATTGAGGATGTGATGGTCTCCATTGAATTATGGGAATATCCCATGGATTTCCTTATCCTCCAACCAAAAAAAAAATTTAATGGATGCCCTATCATTCTAGGGAGACCTTGGTTAACCACTGTTGATGCTTACATTAGTTAAGCATGATTCACCTTTGTGGGTAGAGGAGGAAGATGAATATTTTTATCAGTCATCCCTCTACCCATTTTTTACATTAGACATTATTGTAGGAAGTAGGAAGCTAAATGAGAGTGACCTTATTGATCACTTCTTGCAGAATCAATCTCCTGCTGCCATCCTAATTGATGAGCTAGTGGAAGAATCCTTAGGGAAACCTGAGGACAATCCATGTTCTGAAATGTGTTTTGCCAATTCTGATCTAGATCATGCTAAGACTATGGAAATTAGCCCATCCAAAACTTTAAAAATGAACCCTTCCCTCTCAGTAGAGCAAGAATAACAATTATTCATTGTATTAATACATCATCTTGATGTCTTTACTTGGGAAACAAAGTTATAGATCAAATGAGAACTATTACTTCAAAACACGAACTCTAACAAAAAAACCCCAAAAATACATAAAAGAAAAGTCGTAAAGTGTTGATGCTGGAATAACCTTCTTTTTTTTTCGGGGTAAATTTTCAACATTTTTTTAAAATGGAAGTAAAATACATTTTTTTGTGCAAAAAACACCCTGAAAATGAAAAGTGTTGATGCTCAAATAATGTTTTTAGTAAAAACCCTTTTTTTGTGTAGAAAACACCCTGAAAATGAAAAGTGTTGATGCTAGAATTTTTATTTTTTTTTTATTTTTTTTTACGAGGTAATTAAAGATAAAATACCATGATTCTGAAAAGCCTTAAAATTTAAAGATAAAATATCACGTCTCCTTAAAATTCCAACGATTTTTAGGCATGGTATTAACGATAAAATATCATGTCTTTGAAAAACCTTAAAATTCCAAGGATGGCATTAAAGATAAAATATCACCTCTATGAAAAGCCTTAAAATTCCAACAATTTTAAGCCATGGTGTTAATATTATTTTAAAAATTATTACCATTTAATTTATATTAATTTATCTTTGTTTTAAGTTTATCATATCAATAACAATTTATTAAATATAACGTCTTTTTATATAATGTATTGAAGTCACTGGATAGCTTCAGTTATGATGAATGAATAATTGTACAAAACAAATGAATTTATATGTGATTTTGGAGTTTTTGATAATCTCTGCATTAAAACATTTGTTTTTTTTGGAAATTTGTGTAAATATTTTATTTTTAAATAATTTTAAGATTTTGAAATTTGCAAATTATTTTTTT
>APFE030193279.1:153780-169842 GCA_000404065.3 Pinus taeda
TATTACAAGTTAATTTTGTTTTTTTTTTACATTTTTAAAGAATTTTTTTCTTTTGTCATGGTTTTTTTTTTTTACCAACATGAAAATCACCAACATTTAAAAAAAATATCCACACTTAATACATTAGAAAATTTAAAGTGTAAAAAATAAACCCTCTAAACAAAAAGGGTTGATGTTTCATCAACACTTTTCAAAATTAGCATGAAAATCACTAACATTTTAAAACAATGTTCATACTTGATAAATAAAAAAAAATAAGTGTAAAAAATAAACTCTCTAAAAAAATGAGTTGATGCTGCATCAACACTTTTCAAAATCAACATGAAAGTCAGTAACATTTAAAAAATTGTTACATAAGAAAATTTTAAGTGCCAAAAATATGCTCCAAAAAAAAGGTTATTCTGAATAACCACTTTTCAAAATTGGGTTTTTTTTTGCTACCTCAAAAAAACGAATAATCAGTAATTTTCTAATTTGATCAGTAACTATGTTTGGAGTAAAAGGAAATGAAAGGGGTGCATCCCTTGTTTTGTACCCATCATATTTACATTAAGGAGGGATGTAAACCTATATGTCAACCCCAGAGGAGAATGAGCCATGCCCTTAAGGATATTGTTAAAGAAGAATTCTAAAAACTACTAGATGTAGGATTCACTTACCCCATTTCAAATAGCGAGTGAGTGTCCCCCCTTGTCATAGTACCCAAGAAAAATGGGAAGTAGAGGATCTTTGTTGACTACAAGGAACTCAACAAGGCTACAAAGAAAGATCATTTCACTTTTCCTTTCATTGATAAAGTCTTGTATGGCCTTGCAAGGAAGAAGTTATTCTCATTCCTAGATGGATTTAGTCAATATAATTAGATTCATATCAACCCCGAGGATCATGAAAAGACCACCTTCACATGTCCATGGGGGAAATTTGCCTATATAGTCCTTCCATTTGGTTTATGTAGTTCACCTGCTACCTTCCAGAGGGAAGTATTGAGTATTTTGGTTAATCTTGTTCATGGCATGCAACGCCCTCCTCCCACACGTACCCAAGATTACGAATCCACCGAGGTAAATATGTGACGAAGAGGTACTATGATATGATTCGACCTCCTAGATCACCTTAAGGAAGTGGAACCGATGAACCAACACTTTAAAGACCTCCCTTAGGTTATACAAGACCCCCAAGATCTAACCAACCACTCTAGGTGCCCAACCCTTAAGTTAACTTAGTATTTCACTGAACTAAACCCCCAGTCGCTCCCATGAAAAGGCTTCCATGTGACGAAAACCCTCCAGGTGCTCCCACATGACTGCTTCCCAGTGACTATAGTCTTTTCCAGCCAGTTTTGTGCTAGCAACCACGAGATTTAAGCCACATTTTCAAGGCTAGGACCTAGGCCTCTGCCCATAACTTAATGAAACATGTGATAACTATGGTATCTGTGGAAATCTTAGGTATACTCTCCTTTGTTTAAAGATTCAGAATCCATAAATTTCATTACTCATTTGTCTCTGTTATTTTGATATTCCTCTTATTTGTTGCTTTCACTGCAATAGCGGTACACATGGTGCAAGTGTCTTCAAAACTTTTTATTCCAAAAATATATTTGATTACTATGGAAAAAATGTCAAAGAAACCTTGTATTTTACTTGCAATAGTAGTTCTATCTATAGCACATATATAACATGCTTCTAGTTGTTTGAACAATTTGCTTGGCGATTATGGAACATAGTCTGCATTATTGACTTTAACTATGGCACATATAGACAATTATTTAGTAATTATCAAAGCTAGGTTTCATTACTATTTTCAGGTAACTAGAATCCAAATATTTATTTAGACATTGACAAATTCAATTTTTATTGCAAATATTAAGTAAGTGGTACACAAGAACTAAAGTTAAATAATTCGCATATGTCACTGATTTTATTAAATAATATGTTATATGAAAAAAAAGTTATAAAGAGCCAACTATACATATGTGTTTGTTTTTTGGACCCTTCCAGAAGCAAATCAGAGGTCGGGTTGGCTATGAGATCGGAGGTCAAAATTTTCTTTTGAACATTGTTATTACATTTTGCGACCTATTCGGCTCTATAAAAACACCCGAATATACTCACATATTTTTTTGTGGTCCCTACTGAAAGCAAGTCATGAATTGGATGTGGCTATAAGGTCGGAAGTTGGCCTTGTCATTTTATAAATCATCCAGGCGACCTCCTAACTTCAGCATTGTGTGACCTTGAAATTATGTGACCTAATGAAACAAGTCAACTATGGTATAGTCAGGGTCGCGATGGAATAAATGAATCAGAAAACAAAACAAAAAATGGTTGCCCAACCTCGCGACTGTATGATCAGCCGGGGAAAAAAACTAGATTTGTGTGCAATTTCCGTTTTTATATATAAATTGAAAATTTTACATTTTAGGTTAAATTGATTTTTTGTTAAAACAATAACAAATTTCCTCGTGTTTTCTCGATTCAGGAAAATAAAAACAGTCGAACTGGTCACAAGAATTCAATGAACAAGTTTAATTGCCATCTTTTCTTATTTTAAACAAAATTTTATGATTATAGAGTGATTTTCCTAGATGTTGTTTTCTTAACCCTCGTTCAAAGAAACATTCAATTAAGAAAATATAGTAGAACTTAAAAAAATGTATATATAACCATAACATTGTTTTAAAAATTCATGCATTCAATTCCAAATTTTAAACAAGGGGAACATATATATATCGTGCTATTGTTGACATGTGATCAAATGTGCAAAAAACCACTCAATCGCCCAACTGCCAAAACAGACGACTTCTTGACTACTTGAGGTCCTAAACACAAAACTTGTCTCTGCTATAGTGATGGTCGAGATATGGAAAATTAATCATAAAATAAGAAAACACTTGACTGCCCAACCGGTCGACTTGCCAACCGAATGATCATTCAAATAAAATACTATCTTTTTTTGTGTGTGCAGTGCACCTTTTAACAAATATTTTCAAAATTTTCCCTTTTGATGTTCAATTGATTTCTTGTTAAATCAATAATAAATTTTCTAATGCTTTCTGGATTCCCAAAAAAAAATAGTTGGGATGTTTACAGGAAATTAATGCACACATTCATTTGTGATTTTCATGTTTTTTCTAGACATGATTTTAAGGTTGTAGGCTATCATGCCTACATTTTCTTTTATTAACTGTTGTTGGAAGAAAATTTGAATTAAGGAAACACAATAGCAGTTTCAAAAAACTCTCTATAAGCATAGGGTCAAATTTTTCAGAGACTCCAGAGTTCAATTTCAAATTTTAAATTCCCAAAACTTATGCAGTTGGATTGGCATTTATAGCTCATAAAATGCCAAAGAAGGGAAACTCTCTGCGCAGGAATTTGAGATTTTAAGGTCTTTTGGTTGGAAGTTGTTCTCTTAGCTCTTGTTCAAAGAAGAACTAAATTGAGGCAATACAATATTAGTCTCAAAAATTATGGGTAAGCCTAATGCTGTTTTTTTTTACAAATTGTTGAATTCAATTCCAAAATTTGAATAATCAAATCTTATATATGCTTTAGGATATTCATGTTGCATTCTCTTTTCTTAAGTCCTGTTGCAAGAAGCACTCAAGTAAAGAAAAACAACACCGGTTTCAAAAAATTCTGTGTAAGCATAGTGTTATTTGTTTTTAGAGATTCTTGAAATCAATTTCGAATTTTAAATAGGCAAAGGTTATATATCCTTTGCTACTATTTATAGGTTTTAAAATGGGGGAAAAGGAAAATTTGTAGGAGAAAAGCAACAAATAGAGCAGATTAGAGAAAAGGTTAAGGGAATGGATTACGCACCAGCACAACAAGTCAACTTCAACTCATTACTCATGTTAGATACAACCTACAAAACACAAAAAAAACTGGTATGATGAGCTGGGAGGAGATGTTTGAATTCTTTGAGAAAAGAGAATGGTTAAAAAAACACAAGAGCTACTCAAACAAAGAACAATCAGTTTGAAGCAATCACAACAACATAGTTACATAAAATAGAAACTAGGGCCATAATTTCTCCCTATTATGACATGATTTCGTGGATTGTCTCTTGCACCAATATTAAAATCCAAACAATATTTGATTATCAAGAAATTTTCATAGCCTACTAGAAATCTAAAATTTTATTAGCCATGTACAAAACCAATCCCCTAGAAATCCAACTTGATGTTGACTTCATTTATAAGTTTCGAAGCATTTTCTTGAGGAAATGTCAAGACAATTATGATGTATTAATTGAATACTTGTTGAGAGAAGAAGCAGAAGGTTTCAAACTCAAAGCAAAAAGGAGTATCCAATAGCTATTTTTAAGAAGCCTATTAGATTTCTTATTAAAATTATAAGCAGATTATATGGGGAACAAGATCGTGAACATTGTAAAATTAAATGGATCCCTATAATCCATAGCATTTTTAATGATGGGAGACAGCTAAACTGGGTTGACATCTTGTCATCGAATATCATAGATTCAATAAAAATGTCAGTGTCATCTCCCCCCGGCTTCAATTGTATTTTTTGTATGTCTACCTATCTAATAGATGTTATTTCCTCAGTCCCATTTCCCATCATGAAATGGAATTACCCATCTGACCAACAATTACCGATTCAAAAGTATGCTCCTATTATGTGGGACTATAATTTTAAATACCATTTTTATGATATTTGCCATTGTTTTTTCATTCCTTTGTACCAAATCTTGTTTGGAACGCCACCTCCGAGAATAACTGATAATCTGAAAGAAGGCCTAGAATCAATAGGGCACTCATTTGTTGAAGAATTACTTTCCTACATTAGAGGTTTTGGAAGTGAATTTGGTCCCCATCTTTTGCCCCAATATATCTCGGAAATACTTACTTTTAGAGAAGTGGCTAATCAAGTTGTTTTGAATGGACAAGCCAAAAATTTGAGTAAACTCCAAAAGAAACTCTGGTCTAATTTTCTAATAAAAATTGGTGACATTAATATCCGAGACAAAGGGCACAAATTCAAAGAAGCGGAGGAGATTGATGAAATTTTGTTACTTACTTTTCTCCATTATGACTATGATCCTCATAGTCAAATTGGCCTTCATTATATAATAGTTAGTTATATTAAAAATATTATTCATCAAGAAACACCTTTCGATGAGATGTTTATAGACATTGATGGTTTTCAACAAACTATCCAAAGAGGAAAATTCTTGCACAATGAAACAAGACAACAATTGCAATAATTTAGGGAAGAACTGTTTGAAAATTTCCTAAAGGAAAAGACTCTGCACCTCAACATTTCATTCAAAGAGTTAAATTCTACTAAACTTTTGTAGTTTGATTTTAACAAACTCAATTCAGAACCTCCTATTGTTTCTCAGAAGGGTAGAGCAATAGAAATTGAAAAAAATAAAAGGTTTTGTTGTCACAGGTAAAGGAGTTGAATCCACAACAATGCAAAATCTGCAAGAGGAACAAGAATATACAGTAAAAGAAAAGACTCCAGAAAAAGAAGACAAAACTCAACAAGAGACTATTTTTTTTAATTCTCCTGATAAAAGAGAGCAAGAGAAACCAGAAACTACAAAAATCAAATAAATCGAAGTACCTAAGGAGAAAGAAAAGCGGGTATCTACTCAAACCAGCACCAAGGAAAATTAGAAAACAATGGAACCATATAAGAGATTGGATACTATAGCTACTTTATCTCCTCAGGCATCAGTAACACTGATTTCCACTAAGATTCCTTGGGAACCATTCTTGGTTAAACCAATTACTGAGTTAGTGCCAATTATAGATACGATTCCTTCTTTGACAGATTATTACTTTAATACTCAAACAAAATCAATTATGCGAAGAACAAAGAAAATAAAACACGATGCTCTAGAGGTTGTATCTGAATTCAGCTGGCAGGTTCAGGGAGACGTAAAAGAAAAGGCTCAAGAATCTTCCCAAGCTTTACGAGCTTTTGTGAATTATAATCAGTATCATTTGAATGATCTTGCAACTTCATATGATGTCAGTTTACAAAAAATTAAAGTTTTGGAGGAAAAACTGAAGAAAAATGAATTGTTGAGTGAATAAAATTGGCAGTGCAATTCTACTACTTTAATTCAAGGATTTTTTGTAGAAAGAGAAAACCTGCAAAATAATTTTCAGAAACAATTGGAACAAACAAATGCAAAACATGCACAAGAGGTTTAGCAAGTGAGAAAATTGCATGAAGATCAAATCTGTATCTGAAAAAAAGAAACAGAGAAAAATTCTGCCATTGTTGTCACATCTTTGCAACAGGAAATTGAGTCTCTCAAATATCAACTAAATGAGAATCAATAAGCAACACAGAGTCTTGAGATTTTCAAAGATCAAGAATTACAAATTTGATTGATTTTAAGGAAGAATCAATCAAACTTCTATAAAAAAATGGATAAAATCTCAATATTTTATCAAGAAATTAAAGATTTGAATGAAAGAATTGATTCATTGGTATAGGAAGACAAATCAATTAAAAACAAGTTTTTGTCTATTCTTGACTATGAAAACGATTTTCAATCTAGTGGAATTCAAAAATTTTCTAAGAGAGATAAAATGTTGATGGTTGCTTCATTAAGCTGTAGGTAAAAAGAGGAAAAAGAAATCAAAGCATACATACAAGTAGCACATGAGCAATGTTGATCAATTTTGGAAAAAGGAACAAACTTTACAGAAGAATTTGACCTATTAGGTAGCATGTCATTAAAGGAAGCAGTTCCAAGAGAATTAAAACAGCTTACAGAAGATCTTGTTGCCAAGGACCAAGTAGAAATAAAAAACATAACAGTTTGGAGACAACAAAGTTTCCAAAAATTTATGCAACTACCGTTTTAACAAATCAAGCTTATTGCCAAGTTTGAGGTCAAATATCAAAAGAAGAAGAAACAACTACAATGATTAATTTCCAACTACCAAATCACCATCAATAAGTTTCCTTCGATTTATTTCTCTACAATGTACAACATATATTCACATTAGGCAACTTATATCCAAGTACATGCACTTCACCTACAATGTACTATCAATTACGAGGACTCTGAAGATGAGGAGAAGATGCTTGCTTTCCTGCCAGATATCAACTGAATATAAAAATGTTTAGAATTTAGTATTTAGTTTCAGAAAATCCATTTATTTTCATGTTCTAAGACCTACTTTATTTTATTATATTTTAGTACTTTTATACCTTTATGCATTGGTGAAAAGGATCCAGAATCAATGAAGACTATAGACTTGGATTTTTTCAATCAATTTTGAAATGCTAGCTTTTTTCAATCGCGTTTTCAATTCTTGTGTGTGATGGCCTATGGAATTTATGTCAGTACATGATTTTGATCCCTTAATAAATGCCTATGATTTTATTCTATGGCTTATGTTGTTTGGTTTTGAATGAATACTTGATAATTGTGTTTAAGATTCCTTATGACAATTTTGCAATTCACAACTTTTTATAATCAAAAATTTAAAAATTAGAGATTTATTTATTGTTAGTTGATTATTGTAATATAGTACTGCAATGTAGGCTCACTCACTCTGTTGTATGAGATATAAATTGTTATTTATTTACTTTAAATTACGAATGTATAGATCCTCCACAAAATACTAATTAATTTGTGTCAATAGTATCAAAACCCAAAAATATTTTTTGAAATTTGTATTTAAATGTCTAGCCAAATCCTATTTGTTCAATTTTGTCAAGTCAATTCCAATTATGTTAAGATCAAGAATTTTTTTTCAAATGCATTCTGTTCTAGAATATTTTTCCTCTATATGTCGATATGCATAGGGTAGTAATGAGTTTTTAGTATAAGCCTATGAATCATTGATATATTTCTCTTTTTCAATATTTCTAGAATTAAGGTATTGTTTTAGGAAATTAGTAGTTCTATTGTCCTTGCAAATGATACATTTACAAAATAACATGTACAATTGTTTTTCTCATATTACACATATCAAAACATCGTGCAAGTGGACTAATAGATTGAAACAAACAGTCATCACAGTCATTGATATTTTGTCCATAGATCTAAAAACCTTGTTCAAGTAAAATTTGTTGAATTGATAGTATGTCAAAGAATCCAACTGAGAATTGTTATGGAAAAATACATGAGCCAATCGCTTAAGGTATTGAAGCTAGAATATCTATTGTCCTATGTAACAAGAGTGGCCCAAAATTTCTAGATACATAATTTTGATTATGTTTCAAAATATTTTATTCATGTCCATCAATGTTTGCATTGAACTCTAGATCTTAGTTTAATATTAGTTTTAGATAAGAAGTGGGACCTTTCTTACAGGTGATATACAGCCATAGCAAACAAAGAAAAAAATTATAAATGGAACTTTCACTGACCACATACTAACTTCTTACAAGGGGATTTTTGCCACCTGTCAACAGTTCCTAATGTAAATTGGATACAAACATATCAATTCTTGTAGTCATAGTTGCACCTTGATCCATGTTTACATTGGTGATGTTTATAATATAGCAGATCCATCTATTTCATGTTAAAATGTTTATGATTCTTTATTGCACAGTAAAGTTAGTATTATTTTGAGCATTGTTGAACATGTTTCGTCAAGAAAATACATTCCACTAGTTTTTGTTGCACTAATGTTTCTTGTAATATATGTCTGTAATTGTGTCCATGGAAACAATTATGCCTCTAAAATCAAGCACAACGTGATAGTAGATTCCATGTTGATCCTCATTTCCACACTGAGTGTGCCCAGAGTTCTAGCAGAGGAGTTCTTATACACAAAACTAGCAGAATGAGATAACCAAATACTTGCACATTTCGTCAAAACCTACTCCCTCAATTATTATGTTCTTGAATTCAATTCGATCAAGTATTTAGCTCTGAATACAACTACAACTAGACAACTTAGAGTCATCAAGTTATTGTTCTAACAAAATAGGTTTTTTTAGAACATATGTTTCTTTTCCAACTCGAGCAGAGTTCACGAGAATTATTTTTCTAGAAGTTGAGTACAAAGAAAAACATAAAATAATGTGCATTGCTTGTCCAATTAACACTTATTGCATATTTAGCGACGTGGTTCCAAGTTTATGAAAAGCTTCAATTTTATCATCTTGACAAGATATATGATTTTTTTCTTGAATTGTGTTAAATGAAATTGTCATAGAGCAATCCATTTTCATGACATAAAAGCTGGAATATTTTGCTATAGCATAGATATCGAAAACATATTGAGCATATGTGTTTTCTTGTCACACTATGTTCTTGTATTCAATTGTCTCAAGTGTTTAACTCTAAATACAATTGTAACTAGAGAACTCTTGTAATTTAATCCTATTGATACCAAAGGAAAAAAAGGTGCGAATGTGTTACTAGATATAAATGTAGAGAAAAACAAACATGAAATCTCGCATTTAAGAATCGATTACTAAAATTCTAAAAACAATTTATAGTGTCACATAACATACAAACTTATGATTTCAATAACTGACCTGAGAAGCATGAAAATAATTGTCGTTGTGCACATAATAAACCCTTTTTATAGCCTCTTGGGTAACGGAAAATATAGTCTTCTATATTTCTTTGTTCTCTAGTTTTTCGTCTAAATATACACTGAATAATTTTCATTCTTGTTATCAGGTTTACAACATGTTTTTTTTTTCTTTTTTGCATCACAAAACAAATAAAAATAAAAACTTAAATAATTTTTTTCAATTTTGAAAATTTAAGTGGCAAGTTGGATCCATAAAAATTTTGTAAAAAAAGACACCCTACCGACTACAGGACCTTCCAACCATATGAGTAGAATGTCTAGCTGAGTACGAATTTTTTTTATAAACAATCCTCTCGACCTCAGTATTATTGCACTATGAAACTATCAGACCTAATGAATTCAATCGACTATGGTTTATTCTAGGTCACAATAGAATAAATGAAATCACAAAAAAAAATGCTCGACTGTTGGACCTCACGACTACACGATTAACTTGAAAAAAAATATGTTGAAATCCTGTCAACAATTTTGTCCTTTTTATGCTTTGAGAATCAGTCACTGAAAATCTAGCCTCATTTATTTGTTTGTTCTGTGATCTTTTGGTATGAAACATTTAATTTAAGAATTCACATAATAATTTGCATCACTTCCATCAATTTTGCAAGAGGCCCTTTTTTCTTTTGTACATCATGAAATGAATAAAAAATAAAACCCTTAAACAATTCTTTTTTTTTTAAATAAGTCAAAAGTCGGATCCATAATGTTTTTTCAAAAATCAATAGAACCTTCTCACTACCCAACCTCTGGACCACTCGTCTAGCAACAAGGAGTAACTATGCTTTTTTTTATATATAATTGGCCCGACCTCCCAACCTTAGCATTCTCAACGGTCAAACTACCTGACCTAATGAAACCACTTGACTATGCTATAGTCAAGGTCTTAATACAATCAATCAATCATAAAACAAAAAAGTAGTTGACTATCTGACTTCTGGACTGTTTGATCGGCCCAACAAAAAAAAAAAATCCCCTCTTGTACTTTTCGACTACCTGACCTTCCGACCACCCGGCTTAGAACACATAGTCACTAGAATTTTTTTTATAAATCATTGGCCCGAATTCCCAACCTCGCCATTGTTCGATTTTCAACTTAGTTGGCCTCCCGACCTCAACATTCACAACTCTCGAACTACCTGACCTCCCGACTTCAGGATTGTCGATGATCAAAGTACCCAACATAATGAAACCAACCCACTATGTTATAGTCAGGGTCATCATAAAATAAACGAATTATAAAACAAAAATCACTTGACTATCCACCTCCCGACTATGATTGACACAATATTATAAAAAATTAAAAAAAATATCGCTCACATTCTGGACATTAATTTTGTAGTTTTCTCACTTTAAGAATCAGTTACTAAAACTTTAGTCCACTTTATTCTTTTGTTTTGTAACTTTTTTGCATGAAACAAATAATTCGAATAATTTTCATTCCTGTTATCAGGTGTGCAAGAAGGATTTATTTCTTTTGTTAATAACAAAATGTACAAAAACAAAAGCCCTAAACATTTTTTTTCAAGAATTAAGTCATAGATCAGATCCAAAAACATTTTGTTAAAAAAAATTGTAACCTCCCAACTACACAACCTTCCAACCACATGACTACCAACACGAGGTGACTACGAACACAAAGCGTCCAACCTCCTGACATTGAACTAAGTGACTTTCGCCACCACTTTTCTTATGCTATTATGCAACTATTACACGGCGCCCCCAACTCTCTATTACCCACCTCATTGCTTGAACCCTATAGATATCCCATCTCCAATGTGAAATCCTGCAATAGGAAAATCTCACTGCGTCAATCAAAACTTTTCCTGCCCATGGTTCTAACTACAACAGGATAAACCTTATCCAATTCTTTCTATAAATTCAACATTTTTCCGCTTTGCTCCAGAATGAATATCCTTTCTTATTATTCAAGGATGGTTATGTCATGGCTCTTTAGCTCTGTAGCATGGAAAGCCCTTAGTCAACATTTTTTCATTCTCCCTAAAGACCAGGTGTACTGTTGTATCAACTACTTCGAGCTAATCCTCTCGATTGCAACCTAGTCTTAGGGATTCATTTCGCTTGTAGATTTAAACAAGCACCTCACCACTCTATTGAAGACATACTAAGATGTTCCACAATGTTGCCAGTTCTGAGCTTGGGTGATAGCTACATTTAGGAATTTACTATCCCCTAGCGCTTCTCTGTCTTCGGATAATGAATTCCTCGCATGCTAGCATAGGCACTCCTACAACTCTTATCTGACACAAGCGTGGCACCACCTCACAACAGGTCTACACATTGATGCCACATAGTAGCTATTCAATAATGCTCATGAACTCTCTCAGCAACTTCTCGATATTGCACATGAGTAATCAAGGCATTTGGCTATTGATAGGGGCTTGTGACCCTCATTGCCAAGATCCTCGTGGCAGGAATGGAGGTTCTAGCACAACAAAGGCTAAAGACTATGCAAGTTATAATATAAGATATAATCGACCCAGAACATTTGCTTCATGTTTCCCATATTGTTCTCCTGTTAGGACAATATTTTTATAATCAAACATCTCAATGTACACATTGAATGAGTCTATCAAATAGAATGTTTATGTTATAAAATTTTGCATTAATATAAAGGTGTCAAAACCCAATTTTTCTAACAGATCTTGTTTTGGAAAATAGATCCTTGAGGTTCTTAACTTCACTTATTGAATTATTTATGATATCATTGACAATTTAGAAAAATGTTTATAAGACTCTTCTTTAGTCTGAACTTCAAACACTCTGTAATTACTATTTCTTACTATATTAACTTATTTACTTTTTCATACAAGCATAGGACACATCTAACCATGCATAATCATAACCACAACGATAACCGAGACCTTTTTTATAGGTGTTATACAGGAATAGAAAACCAAAATAAAAAATATAAATGGAACTTTCATTGACCACATACTAACTTGTTACAAGAGGATTTTTGTCACTTGTCAACAATTCGTAATGTAAACTGGATATAAGCATATCGATTCTTGTAGTCATAGTTGCACCATTCCTATTCACATTGGTAATGCTTATAATATAACAGGATCATCTGTTTCCTATTAAAATGTTTATGATTGTTTATGGCATAGAAACTTTAGCATTTTTTTGAGCATTTTTGTACAGGTTTCCTCAAGAAAATACATTCCACTAGTTTTTGTTGCGCTATTGTTTCTTCTAATATATGTCTGTCATTATATCCATGGAAACAAGTAATCCTATAATATCAATCACAACGTGACAACAGAGCTTTCAGACTGGGTGTGCCCAAAGTTCCAACAAAAGAGTTATTATACACCAAGCTAGCACAAGGAGTTGACCAAATACTTGTACATTTAGTCAAAAAATACCATGTGAATTACTATGCTCTTGTATTCAATTTTGTCAAGTATTTAGCTCTGAATACAACTACGACTAGAAAAATCAGTGTCATGAGGTTATTCCTTGTCCCTCCATTACTACTACATCCTTGATCTTGAAATTACTACATAAATTTTGTTCCCATTTGGTCTTTGTATTATCTCAAATAAACATGGGCTTGAATATTTTTCTCAACCACTAAATTTCAGGAAGCATCTCCTTTAACCCATGGACCAGTCAACCTTTCACTATTACAAAATGGCTAATTAGTTACTAAAAAAACGACTTCAATTTGCATATAAACGACTATTTTTCAGTAGGCGACCAGTAGTAGCTAATTTGCAGTATCTTATAACGCAACTAACTTTTAGTAGTTTTTAGCTTAGTCATTAATTGGTTGTCTCAATTTTATCATTTAGTAGTATATTTAGTCATTAAATTTAGTCATTAATTGCCACAATTAATGACCAAATATATTACTATATGATCATCCGAGAAAACCAATTACTGACCAAAAAAAGATGACCAAAATGTTGGTCGTGTTATAAGATATTATAAATTAGCTACTAATAGTCATATATATGGAAATTTTAGCCAACGTTTGAAACCGATTAATGACCAAAAAAATATGACTAAATTTTGGTCGTGTTATAAGATACTGTAAATTAGCTACTAATAGTCATATATATGCAAAATTTAGTCGGCATTTGTAATCACAAATTTATCATTTGCAGTAGTCATTTATCTTTTTTTATAGTTTCATATTCATTATATAAACCACTAATTTAGTAGTTTATATTCATTTCATTTACTTTAATTAATAATCAATATAAACAACTAATTTAGTCGTATATTCATTTTATTTTTGTTCATCATTAATCAATATAAACAACTGATTTATTAGTTTTAGATTGATTTTATGTGTTCATTATTAATCAAGATAGATTAATTAGTATGATTTTGCGACTAAATTTAAAAAAAAAATGTCATACAACATACATGTTCATCTAATATGAAAACACAAAGCTACATATGTTAATTACAATACTAAACAATATCAAGTGCAACTATAAATAATTTCAACCACATAAATTATATTATATGAAATGTCAAATATTACAATATGAGTTTCCGACTTAATATTGGTTGGACTATAATTTACACATGAAATGTCATTTCATCGCTTCAAAACATTATTGTTGTGTTGTCAAAACATTACAGGTGAATTCACCAACTTTAAAGACTTGACCATCAATCTCTATGTGTGTGTCTTATGCAAGATATTGACTCTAAGGGTATCACTAGACCGGTTTTCTTCTCTCTCTCTTTTTGCATTTGTCGCTCCAATGTTATTGTTCTCCTCTTTCTTCAATTCTTGCTTCTTACCATCAATATTGAGTTCCTTTTCTGAAAAAAGAAAAAAAGATACAGTGCAGAGTGTAAGATATGAAAGACAGTGAGCTCTAAAATATAAACTAAAATATACTATAAAGGATTTATATGACATATACCTCAATATCAGCAATGTAAAAGCCATTTTCCCCACAAAAGCATGAAACTCGAACAATTTTTCTTCGATTGAGTGATAGTGGCCACTATGTGGCCAGATGACCTGTATAAACAAAGAAAATGAAATGTCATTATAGAGAAAAACACCTTAGTAACTTAGTATTTAACCTTCGGGAAAAGCTTAGGCACAATCATGTCAACTAAGTTACATGCTAAAAAGCTCAATTTGTAAATAACTTATGAAAACAAATAATTTGAAGTGTGATGTCTAATCCTTATCATTTTGTTCACAACAACATTTCATTCTCTAACACATGAACTTGGTAAAGTACATAAACATGTGCTCAAATAACTACATCAAAGCAAACTTTTCTAATAGTCATGATTTTTTTAACACAAAATAGTTACAAGGATTTCAATCAATATCGTGTAAACTAATTTCATATTTAAAATACAAAACAAAATCAAATGAAACATTCAAAATACAATACAACGATAAAAAAAGGATATCATAGAATAGAAATTGCAATTATAAAAAATGTGTTTACCTGACCATCGATGTCTTGTATGACATTCCTAAAACATTTTCTTGCCCAAAATAACCATGAGGTGAAAGAATCACAACATTAAAATCCATAGGAATCCCTACTAGAAACATTTCCAAAGTCGATGGCTTAGGTGTTTGAAGGATCTCCACCAACAAATGAATCATATCCAAGACATGCTCTACATTATCTCCCCATCCTTTTTCCAATCACATTTCCTATAACCTACCCACACTAGAGTCAAGTAACAATCAAACGAAGGCATTGACATTTGTTTGTATCTTTTATATCTATAAAATTTGAATTTGATTGTTTCAAGAACACATTAATTCATATTTAAATCCTTTTTGTCATGAAAAGGTATTAATCAAGTAGGACATCAGAAAGATCGACCTCAATGATGTCCTCAAACAATTTCTCCAATATCAATATTTTCTTTCTATGATATCTTGGATTCAAAAAAGAACATATCTGCAAAAGAAAAAGCCATATGTTACCTTATATGTTCAAACTATGTATGTGGTGTATTCTTAGGTAGTTTTTAAGATGTCCCTCTGCCTTTACTAAAGTGGCTTGTAGCTTGGTTAAACTTTGTATCATTTCATTCAGCATCAATTTCTACAAGATAAATGTCCCACTATTCTTTCCCATTTCTCAACATGCTACATATGAAAAATTCAAATTCACATAAAAGCAAGAGAAAACCCATTTTCTAGCCAAAACAAACAAACAAACTGTGTCTTTAATAAAAATTCACACCTCAAAAATTACTCTGCCATGTGCTTAGGCTAAAGGTGATATTCTTTGAATCACCTTTAGGTCATATTTAATATGATTTTCGTATGTTTTTCGTGATGTCAATTTGGTGCTAAAAGCGATATAAAAATCCAAGTTATTATCAGTGAAATTCAAGTATAATTCAGAAAAATAATGTCATTACAAGGTAGTGGAGGGAGAAACATCTTCATAATTAGGCTTCTCTATTTTAGTTTGATTTGAGTTGAATTTGTATTTGAATATATAGTTTTCACTAAAGAAGTGAAATAGAAAGATGAG